>OY856414.1:900167203-900272203 GCA_963693085.1 Alisma plantago-aquatica
TGATTAATAACAATTGATGGTAGCGAACAAGGGTGACAACCGGTGATGTCAACCGATGATCACCCCTTACGTCAGGTTTAGTCTTGACTGGAAGCTCAATGACCAATGGTTTGGTGCCCTAATGATGGTATCAACCAATGGTGACATCAGTTCAACGCCCGATGGTGAAAGATGATGGTAGTGTTGACCCCATCAACCGATGGGTGTCCAATAGACCACAACCTACGGTGTATCTAGATTTCCTATGTTGCTAAGTGTGTTGTGTAAATCTTGGTAAGTGTGTTGTGTAAATCTTAGTAAGATGAAAATAGTGTCGCCGCCTTACCCCTAACAAGGTCAACCAAGAAGTCATATTTGTTACTGGTTGTAGACAAGTGTATGATTCTTCAACTAGACAGATGGCCAGTCCACCATTGAGATAATTGAAGAATCTTCTAAGAACATATGCCTTATAGTTCTTGACAACTAGGGGTTTCCCACCTATTTGATTGAGTTGCTAATTACAACAACCATTAAAGCAGCAAAGATATGAAACCTTGTAGAGTTAAGCATGGTAAGAGATATATGGTATTCCATGATTGGTAAAAGTCAACAAGTATGGCTTTTGAGAAAAGTATTGATATAAATGATAGTATAGACTATAACAATAACTAGAGCCCCAAGTTGAAAGGTATTATCAGAGTGGTACATGTGGCACAACAAGTTTCTATGTTCCATGTTGAGGGGTGTCACCCCAGTTTTGGACAAATGATACAGAAAATGGAGGTAGAGTTGCATCAAAATGTTTTCTTATGAGAGGGTTTCTATGCTAGCCCAAGATAAAACAAATAGGAATTGAGAGATAAGAACATGACCTTTATGAGAATGATGTGACATCACCATGATATGTAAGTAATCGTGTGGATGTTAGAAGATGAGGTTCCTACGAAGTACTCATCTTTGCTTATCTTGGATTTTGGGGGTGAAATCCTTGTTAGGGGTTTATGGTTGTGAGACCCCTAACCTTGCTCAAATAATTAAACATCCTTAATTATCATAATTGAGTACTCAAAACCTTAATAAAACCTTTTAAGGTGCTTTGGTATCATGTGACAAGCTTATGTTTCAAATTTGGTTCAATTTGGTCACTATTTGAGCAAGTTATGCAATTTTATGCACATTTTGATTTTTTCTACAATGCACCCACATCTGAGGTTTGTTTGCAAGTTGTCACATGAATTATGTTCCTTATATATTATAATATCATGCTTGAGCTTATTTATCCATGGGGTGCTCAATTGTACCTTATTTTGGTGAAATTACCCTTCTACGGTTGAACTGGGGGTTCCACTGGTTTGATCAAAAAACGGTGGTCATCATCTAGTGGCACAAAATTTGGTAATCATATAAGGACCCTAGGTCTATGGTTTTTTCTGGTTTGGTTCACTTGCACTGATGATTCACTTATAAGGTTATCAAACGATGGTTCAACCACCTATTGACCTAGACATGATCAAATGATGTTTTGGGAGGGACAATAGCTAGTGTTAGACCTGGGAGATCATCAACCTATGTCCTAGCAGTTCTCGAAAGCTAGTGGACCTTCTTATTTCTCATCCATGGAATCTCTTGGCCATGGACACATGGAGAGCTGCTTGGACACCTCATGCTTCTTCTCTTCCTTATCCACAAGGCTTTATATACTCCTTCCTTAGACTCCAAATGAGAACTTTAGATTCTTATCTCTTCTCCCCTACCTATATCTTCTCTTCCCTGTATGGCAGTGGAAAGGGGCTCCCATGGTTGAAGAAGGTGACCGACCTTCATGCTAGACCAAGTAAACCTTAGATCTACCCACTTTTAGGGTTTGCAAAGCTACATTAAGGTGTTTTTTACCAAAACAAGTAAGTTTCTCCTTCTATTTTCTCATTTTTCCTTCTAATAATCTTTCTCCTACCTTCCTCCAGGTCTTAACTATGGCCTTTCATGGTAAAAATTTCTCTAAAGCTCAAAAACCCTACTTTTCATGCTCCTTATGCTTAGGGTTTACTTATTAATTTTGTGGAGAAGGGTGCTAGATGGCTGAGTTCAGAGCTTCTTCTTGGGTTTTCTACCTTCCTTCTCAAGTTTTCCGACTATTTGGTATCTGATCTTCTTCCTAGAGGTAAAAATTTATAAATCGATCCATGTTTTTTGCTTACTATAAGCTTGGTAACTCATGTTCTTGCTTTAAAACAATATTCTAAGCATTAAAAAGCTATGCTTGCTTAGGGTTTCGAATTGTATGGTGTTCCCTGCTATGTTTTTAATTCTATATGAACATGTAATCATGTGTCCATTATTCCTAAGGTATAATATGACTTGGGTTAGGTTGATATTACAACAAATGGTGCTAAGCACCTATCAAAAGATGGTCCATATTAGGGCTTTTATGCTGATTTCTACTCTACCACATGACTCAATGAAATTGCTATTGCAACAATCGGTGATGATGACTTAATAAAAATTGATGGTAGTATCCAAGGGTGACAACCAATGGTGTCAATCTATGGAAACCCCTTATGTCAGGTTTAGGCTTGATTGGAAGCTCAATGATAAATGGTTTGGTGTGCTAATGATAGTATCAACCAATGGTGACATTAGTTCAACCCCCGATGGTGAAAGATGATGGTAGTTCTAACCCCATAAACTGATGTTGGTCCAATAAACCACAACCTATGGTGTATCTAGGTTTCCTATGTTTCTTCATTTAAAACTCTAAACTATGGGTTCTTGGTTCAATTGATTCACGGGTTAAATCTACATCCCAATTGATGATATTGAATGATGAACTTGATACAATGGTTGAGATTGGATGCTTAAACATCCAATGGATGGAAATGAAGCCTATAGTATACGATGTTAGTTCTACTAAATTGAATTTTATGGCTTCCTCTAGGTGATCAACCTAAGAAGCTTGATTGGTGATAATTGATGGAATGCTTTAAATATACAACCAATGATGGGTTTTATCCCTAGAACCAATGGTACCCTTTATGTTATTAAACAACAGATGTTTAGGGATATATGGTGACTATTTGTAGTATACAATATAATGGATCTATAGATGGTTTGTTCAAGGTGTTTACTTATGTAAACAACCAATGGTTGTACCATCTCAATAATCAAATGGTTTTAGGTTGATGCTTGTGAAATGTTGGAATGATTTGATGGATGTTGAAACTGATAGAGGTTTTCTCTTATTCATGTAGTCTTAGCTTTTCCCCCATATGAATAGAATTAATAATGACTATATTGTATGATATGTAACCCTAATGGGACATAGCTTGTTACACTTAATATTGATGCAATTAGGTGGTGGTGATTAACCATGATTAGCCTTCCTTGAATGAATAACAGAATGATGAAGTACTCTCTTATTGTGGTTGAAGCCTTAGTATGTTGTAATTTGATAGTTACACCTTGAGTTATGTGTGGATCCAAACTCGAGGATGGTATGGAATGTGGTGGTGATGCTTCACCTTAAGTATCCACAACCCAATGGGGATACCATAAGTAGGGTTTGGGTATGAATGTTGAATTATAATGATCAAAGTAATGTATGTTGTTGAACCTAACCCTAATGTTATTAGATGATGGTAGCTAATTATGATACCCTTCCTTGAGTGGTTAATATAATGATGGAATATTCTTCCCAATGATTCATTACAACTCTTATGTGTGAACTTGTGGTCAACATAGCTTTATTATGTATGCTTTCTTATGCTAAACGTGTACACTGTCAATCTGACGATGGCTAGTCATATAGCTTCATTAAATGTTGATATAATAAATGAATGACCTTAATGCTAAGATAATCCTGCAATGTTATCTTGTAAACAACTTTTAGTTATTTAATTCAAGATCATGATGAGCCTGTGCATCACAATGTGATGATGTTTGTTGAGCCTTGTTATAAGGCATGTAAAGGCAATGATGAACTTGCAGGTAATATATGATGGTCTTAATGACCTTTAGACATGGTTCAACCTTGAATGAGGTGTAATCCTCTTATGATGATAAGGGTTGATACCCTCTGATGTTGCTATAAGGATTTATATCCTGTGATAGTGTGGTGACAAGTGTAGTCTCATGAAAGGCAATGAATAGTACAATGTGATGATGATGCGATGACAAATATAGTCTCTTGATTGGTAGGTGAATAATGTCTTGTGATGTTGAGATGAGAAATTATGTTTCTAATGTTTTATATCTTTTGAAGTTGTTATACTTATATGATTTCTAGAAATGAATTAGGGTTTGTATGCCCACTTGTTTGATGCGGTATTAATTCTCCCAATTGGATTTAACTAATTAAGTGGAATTATAATCATGTACTGCCATGTGCCATAGAACCATCTTCAGTTTCGGAACGTGCTGGATGGTGAAATGAGTATTCTTAAGGGAAAAACTCAGAGTGCATACATAACATGTTGTGTACGCAAGGTTCTTTCATCCTGACACCAAGTGTTTCGGTAGGATGACTACTGTCATACCTAGCCTACTTTTTGAGAATGATTGTTGTCAGGTATCTGTGATTATAATATGATTGGGTTTGAATACCCAGATTACTAGCACCATGACCTGTTCCAAGGTGGGCTAGTTACAAGACTATATGTTGCTATTTTGTAGTTTAGCAATATGTCACTATGGTGCAAACTCATACGGACCAAGTATGGAGAAGATATTGGAGTCTGACTCTTCCTAGATCTTATATGGAACTTATTGTGACCAAGCAGTGGTCAGTAGGACTTTGGGTGGTATGACTCAAATTCCCCATGGCTTAATAAAAGATGTAATATAGCCATTTTGCATATCTATTTAGGGTTATACACACTGCTTCATAGTTGATGACAATCCTTGTTTGATTATCTTTACATAGAGATGATGTTTATTGCATTAAGAGATAATAGATATGCTTATGATGTAAATATGCTCATATTGTAGTTGAGTACATATAATAGGCATGCTTATTTTAATAGATATATTTCTCTATGCCTCTGTTAGTTAGAGATGTGAAACTGATAGCTAGGCCTCTGTTTTAGAGATGTTGTAATTTCTATCTATGCATCTAAAACTATAGATGCTTAAACCATCAATCACGTTTTTACAAATAGATGTATGATATTGTTACGTCTACTTTGATGTAGATCTGCTTAATATAATAGACATGCTAATTATATTAGCTATGCTTATGCTTGAGAGCTTATTCATGACGTTAGATATGCTCTTGCTATTAGACTCCTTATATTGTTAATAGGGATATGAGAATAGTCTGGATAATGATGATAGTTGTTATCTGTCCATTTATGTATCTTTTTGACTATATCCTTGCTATGTCTATTTGTTTGACATATTCATTTGGCCTTAAACTATTTAATTACTTGAATTGTTGTAATCAATAAGCATTGTTGGAGGTTATATCTCTTATTGGGACATGGATCTCATTCTGTGTCTCACCACATCTTTTTAGGTGATCGACAGATGCAGACCCGTGGCATCAATAAGGAGGTCTGGTGTTGAACCTTTGAGGAGGTTTTTAGTTGTCTAGTGTGTCCTAGAGTCATCCCTATACTCTCAGGTCCATGCGGGAAAGATTGGAAATAATGTTTCAATCGAATCAGGTTTTTGGTAGCATGGTATATGCTTGTTCAAGTGATAAATGTGGAAATGTTTCCAGTGTAAAATGAATATCTGGTGGCTGAGGCCATAGAAAAATTGTAAGAGATTCTTGGCATAATATGAATACAAGAAAGTTATTGGGCTCTTGTATAATATTTCAAAGCATGTTGGTTATGTTGAATCGATTTTAATTTACCTTCTTTTCTGGAGATGTGATTAATTAGTCTTCGATTGTGTTTTATGTTTTGAGTAATCTCATTTAGAGTAATGGGTTCTCACACAAGCCTTCATCTATATAAGTATCCAATTGAGGTTCATTAGGGGACATATAGAAATTTAACGCCACCCTCACATTGTACTCGGATACCCCTTCTCACGTAATATGTGGGAGTCTCATATTATAGCCACAACAGACTCATCGAACCAATATCTCCAACCATAAAAGCTCTAGGAAAGGGCGTCGATTGGTTCATGTAGTTCCCATGAAGATTTTTTAGCTCTGAATTTCACCAATTTCATGGGTACTTCCATTTTCCCCTTTCATGGTCGCTTCTAGTTTTCCATCCTAAAGGCAATTACCTCTCAAGGGCCTCCCTTTCCAACTATCCTTGCTTCCTACACCTTCATCGAGGTTCTAGGAACCCACCTGTATGATTGGTTAGCATCTAGATTGTATCTGCACTGTGACCCGTAGGACCACTTCCTCCTACTTCATGGTCGAGCAAGGTCTTTCCCATTGGCGGCCATCCCTGGCCCCAATCTAGGCATCGTTGAGACTGTTGGGTCATGGCAAATATGACACTACTATCTTCGGTCATCATCAATGGATTCTCATCGTAGGTTTCTTGAATCTTTGAGCTTGGATAGTTTTACGTTCATTGATAGCTAAGGATGATGCCAAATAGGTGATATAAATGTTTAGCCCCACTTTTGTTTTTCCCTAATCACGTGCCCGATGGACAACATTGGAATTTTTGAGTTTTGTTTTGTTGACCAGTTTGTGAGGTCAGACTGTGGTATCTGGCTAGCAGGGCTACACACGATTGGCCCAACTAAGCTCCGTTGGTCGAGTTGGATTATCTTTTTACCTACGTGGATTTTTGTTGATTTCTATTGCATAGTATTTCAAAAACTCATAGTAAAACAATGGATCATCAAAAAATTATGCACACATACTCATTGGAAATATTTTATGATAAGGAAGTCAATTTTTAGGGTTTTAAACCCTAAATATATCATCTCTAAACAAGTTTCTTTAAAAGACACAAATTAGGGTTTAGGATGTATTTAATGTGAGGATTAATATAAATCATGTAATTTCAAGAACTTAGGACTGACTCAAGACCAGGGAGACTAAATTAGGATTTTCTTTGCTCCAGGTAAGCATATCATGCCACTATACATATGTAGATCGGTAGAATTGCATGTTACATATGCTTTATGATTATGATTTAAATTACAAGTTAATGAATGAAATTAAGATAATGATCATGTCTCTGATTATATTATTGCATGTTGTTTGTTATATTGATAAATTCCTATGTTTATCACAGATTCTCATTATTTTAATGTTATGATCATGTAATAATTAAGACATTGAAGAAATAATCATGTAAATCACGTAATATTAAGATTATGAGGGAGATATCATGCTAATGTTCATTTTAAGAATCATGTTTTAACAATTTGATTAAGTTTTATATCCTCTTGCCATCATGGACCTCAACAGGTTAATATGGGCTTTTGTTCCAATTATGGCCTTCATAGCCAATCATAGACCCCAAGGGGTAGTTATGGGCTTTTTAGACATATCATGGGCATTCATGCAAATTATGGGCTCTTAAGTGGGCAAATCATAGAGAATTATATTTTACTTATTCAATTCTTATTTTTGTCAATAAATTATTCTAAGAATGCTTCAGTCAATTTCTTGTCAAGATTTTCTCATAAGTCAATTATATATACTTTCTTTTCTTATAATGTGTACATCATCCCTTACTAATGTCTGTTTGTATTTTTGCATGGCCGTGGGACGAGATGTCCGTAGATCAAGGAGCAAAGGAAAATTTAAGTGAGCCCTTCAGCATAGTTGACATCAAGAAGACTTTAGATTGTTGGGGTTCCATTTACCGCTCAATAGATTATCTAGTCTATTTTATTATTTCATGCTTTAGATCTGCTTAGTCTACATGTATTAGGTTTGAAATGATGATGAGATAGTTTATATTTTTCCTTTTTATGAAAAATGTATGAATCTATGTTTTGAGTAATGCATGGTGTTTCATTTATCTTGTTGCTATGTTTATCATGTTTTTTAATGTTCCCCCAAGTCAAGTGACCCGTGTTATGGACAACCTAGGGTTTGCTTCTATTGATATGTATGTGCTTGGAGGGGTATTACAATATGGTATCAAATTAACAAGTAGATGGCCACTAAGCTAAAGATTCATGTATTCTAGCCCTAGGTATACCTTATTTTTGTAGATGGCCCCTAAGAGATCTGAAAAGGGAAAGGATACGGAAGATGGTGCTAGATATTCTAGTGAGGGAAGTAGACAATGAAGGAACCCTAAGGCAACCTTGGAGGAAAAGGACAACATCAACCCAGACACCACGAGCTGACTTTAGTGGACTTCTTGAAGATCAAGCCCCACTACTTTACTAGAAAAGGAGCAGATGATGCCCTCACTAAGGGATAAGAATGGATTAGGAGAATGGAGCAATGTTATCATGACCTGTAATGCCCTCAACCATCTAAGGTTCGCTTTGCAATCCACATGCTAAAGGGAGTATCCAGTACATGGTGGGAGAACTTCCTCAACTCAAGGGCAGCCGATGCACCTGCACTCACATGGGAAGCATTTGTGGAACCCTTCCAAGAGCACTATGTGTCTGAAACCATGATAGAGAAGAAGGAACTAGAGTTTGCCAATCTAGCTCAGGTGGGCTACATGAGGTTACCCAATATGCCATGATGTTTTGGATCCACTAGTATAGAAATGACATATAACATCACCTTTGATAGTGTCAGTTATACACAAAAAATCGAATCCATAGTACAATGACATCAATTATATAAGACAATTGTCACCATATGTGAAGTCCTATTGATCTAGAAAAGACATGGGTACCACTTTTACTTCAACATTGGTTTCGTATAATAGAAACTGACTTCTAAATTACCCGCAAAATACAATTTTCTATGGAAAAAAATTTGCCTCCAAAATTTTCAATACAACATCGATTTTTCTCAAACTAACGATACATGTTTCACGCCATGTCCCCGCGGAAAAATTTATCTCCGCATTAGTCATTGGCTATTCCAAAAAAATGACGACTAATCACCCTTCACAAGACAAACGTTTTTTAAGGAGATAGGTCTATAGCGTCAGTTTTTTACTAGAAACCAACGACTAGGTGATCTCACGCCTTCTCCCTTCCAAAATATCCCACCCAATTTGCTCTTTCGTCGTCGGTTTTTATTGCACAATCAACAACTATGGCCTGACATTAGACGTCAATTTTTCCGTTAGTAACTAACGACTATGTCAGACTATTTTTTTGGTGTGGGAGTTAGTCGCCGGTTTATCTCTAGCAACAGATAACTAAGGTTTAAAAGAACCCACACAAAACAAACTTTTCCCCATTCTCTGTTTCATCACAATTTCAACCTAGGTCTCTGGAAATTTTGGAGATTCCACCGCCACCACTTCCGTTCTTCCTCTGCTCGCCACTTCTCAACACTCACCGTCGCTGTCGTTCTTCCTCCACTCACCATTTTTGTTCTTCCCCCACCGTCAGAGGAGTTGTTGCTGCTAGTTTGTAAGGGGGGACACAAGCTAGTTTGGGCCTGAGCTATCTTCCGGCACCTAGTGAGCTTGGGTCAGAGCTTCTACTAGTGAGAATAGGTGCCTTATTCCCCTACGACTAGGTAAGAGAGCTCCCTTATGCCACCATGTCACCCATGGCCAACGAATACAATGTGATTCACTTTTTACATTATTCCTTATTGTTTTGTTTCATAGCTTAATTGTTGCATGTAAGTTCATGAATATGGCCCTTAAACATGGTTAAGGTTACATATTCCCCAAACATCCTAATATTGTAGTTACCTTGTTGAAAGTGAATCACTTTTTATGGTTAGCTACTTATTTATCTTGCATTGAATAGTATTCATTAGGATTGTTATATCTTAGTTAGTATAATTTTCCTTCTTTCCTTAGTTTCTTAACCTTAATTTCTAGTTTACCTTAGGTCATCTCTCCCTCCCAAGGTCATGAATAATTTATTCCTTGATGATTAACATGCATGTACATTGGAGATGTTGAAATCAATGTTATCGAATATGGTACCTAGACTAGGGTATGATTAAGATTACCTGATGTTGTTGATGTAAATCAACTTAAATCAAGGTGCCTAATCTAGTTATATTAATTAATATTAATGTTTTCTTTCTCTCTTGATTAACTAATCAAAATGGAAGAATGAATTGAATTAAATGATGTTACATAAAACCTCAGATATGGATGATGAAACTAGGATCGTAGGTATAGGAATGATAACATACATGTATTTTGTTGGCTAGAAACCTGTTCGAGATTTACTCATTAGGAGTTGGATAGCTTCCAGTTTGGGACTGTTCTTGAACACTTCAATCTTATTCAGGATGTAAGTGTATAAAGTATATTCATTTTTCATGATGTTTCGTCAGCACTTCCCCGTATGTTCTCTAAGTACATATGTTGGTGGGCATTTGCCCATGTACATTGGTGTACTTGGAGAACTGTGGGGAAATACTGTTAAAAGTTTCTTGAAAACCGAATAGACATTATAGACTTACTAGTGATATTAGGTGTTTAAGAATGGGATAGGTGGTACACACATTCATTACTAAACCCTAAACCCTAATATTTTAACCCTAAACCCTTATCTATTAACCATTAACCCTAATCTTTAAATCCTTAACCCTAAATCTAAAACAATAAACCCTAATCTATATGAAAATCCTTAACTTAATATGTAAACCCTAAACCCTAATAATTGTTTTCTCTTTGATCATAGAATGTATAGATCATGGATGTTCATTCCAAATGACTGAGCCCCAGAGTATATTACTTGTCTTGATCAATTTATTAGATTTATGGCGGAACATAGGAAACAACCTGGATATAGGTTCTATTGTCCATATAGGCATTGTGGACACAACTTGAAAGTTAGCACTGTTGATGAAATAAAAAATCATGTCATGTGCAACGGGATTGTACAAGGCTATACAGAATGGTATAGGGAGGGAGAGATTTCAAACCTGAAAATAGTAGATGTCAATAGCAGTACTTGTACTGAACAAGAAATTGCCATCGATGATGTAGATGTGGACAAACTGATTCTAATAGACATCGTTAATGTGATGCTAGATAATTGTGGCATAAAGAACACTGATCCACCTTACTTGTTTATGAACATCGTGCATTATGCTGAGAGACCATTATACAAATGTTGTACTAAGTTTACGAAGCTGAGCACTGTGTTGAGATTGTATAATCTGAAGGCTAACAATAGATGGAGCAACAAAAGCTTCACATCATTGTTGTCTTTGTTGAAATAATTTTCTTGAAGGAAACAGGCTTCCAATCTCCACAAATGAGTTAAAGAAAATCTTATGCCCAATGAGAATGGAGGATAAGAACATACATGCATGCCTGAATGATTATGTATTATTTTAAAAGGATTATGTGGATTTGAAAGATTGTCCAAAATGTGGGGTGTCAAGTTATAAAATGACGACTTCAGGGAAGTCCTAAACTGGCTCTCCTTCCAAGGTGATGTGGTATCTACCTTTAATAGCACAATTTCAATGCTTGTTTGCCAATCTAGTAGATGCGCAGAATTTAAGGTGGCATGTAGAAGTTAAGAAAAATAATGATGGGATTCTACGACATGCGTCTGATTCCCTACAATGGAACAAGATTGATTTATTGTATCCTAAATTTGGTGAAGAATTTAGGAATCTAAGACTTGGGCTTTATACCTATGGGATGAATCTGTACGGAACATTGAACAACCAACATAGCACTTTGCATATCATGCTTGTTATAAACAATCTTCCTCCTTGGCTGTGTATGAAAAATAAGTATGTGATGTTGTCATTGTTGATATCGGGCCCTAACCAACCTTGAAATGATATTGACGTTTCTCTTAAACCTTTGATTGATGACTTAAACAAACTCTAGGGTGAAGGTGTGATGACCTATAATGCTTCACATAGAGAGACATTTCATTTTCATGCTATGTTGTTTTCCACTATTAATTACTTTCCAGCATATGGGAATGTTTCTAGATACAATGTAAGAAGATCCAACACATGCCCTATATGTGAAGAGAACACTGATTCAATACGACTAAGACATTGTGGCAAGACTGTATATCTTGGCCATCGAAGGTATCTTCCAAAATTCCATCTATATCGAAGGTTGTGTAAAGCATTCAATGGATGGAGTGAGGAACAGAGTGCCCCTAAACCTATACCAGGGGAGGTTGTTTATGAATTACTAAAAGACTTTGTCAATGAATTTGGTAAGAGATCACAATGTATCATTCCCACACAAAGTGACATATCTTTATTCAAGAAGAAGTCAATATATTGGGATCTTCCTTATTGGAGTTCTTTGGTAGTTAGGCATTGTATCGATGTCATGCATGTTGAGAAAAATGTCTGTGATAGCGTCATTGATACTCTATTGAATATACCAGGTAAGACTAAAGATGGCATCAAATTCAGAATGGACCTACATGAAATGGAAAAAAGGAAAAAAATTAATAGAAGTAGTTAGTAGTGATCAAAAAACATATTTACCTCATGCTTGTTACACATTGTCTAGAAAGGAGAAGAAAGCATTTTGTGAGTGCTTGGTTAATGTTAAGGTACCATAGGGTTACTCTTCCAACATACATAGGATTGTATTAATGAAAGATCTGAAGCTAATAGGTCTTAAATCTCATGATTGTCACACTCTAATGCAAAAAATATTGCCCGTGGCAATTTGATCTATACTGTCGAAGCATGTAAGGTTTGCAATCACCAGACTTTGTTTGTTCTTCAATAGTCTATGAAGCAAAGTTATTGATCCTGAGAATCTTGATAAGTTGCAAAGAGAAGTGGTTGTTACCCTATGTCATCTTGAGATGTATTTTCCTCCTTCATTCTTTGATATCATGGTACATCTTGTTGTCCACTTGACTAGGGAAGTGAAAATATTGGGGCCAAATTTCTTGCATTGGATGTATCCTTTTGAATGATACATGAACATTTTTAAAGGTAATGATCAAAATAGTTATCATCATGAATAGAGTATTATTGAGGGTTATGTGACGAGAGAGGTTATGGATTTTTGCAATGACTTTTTGAGTATTAATGATGCTCCTGTAAATGACAAATATATTGATGACTATTATGGGAAAGGGACTATAGGAGTATGAATGAAAGTAATCATCCGTGAGCTATAGGGACAAGCTCACTATTTTACACAAAATCGACGAAGTGAGTGTTTATATTATGAAACATACCAATTTCATCAAGAAACAATATCCTCGAGCCAATTCAATGTGGCTTGCTAGAGAGCATAACGAGACATTTATTAAGTAGTTTGATGATAAAGTCTTACATCAACTATCTCAAACACCAAATAATATTGCTAAAAATATCAAATACCTCACCTTTAAACCAAAAATGAATGTTATGTCTAATGAAGGGTTTGACATAAATGGGTTCTCATATTACACAAAGCGTCAAGATGGTAAGAGTGTTGTTCAAAATAGTGGGGTTACCCTTCAAGAATCTTCCTTTTTTTTCTAGTGCGAAAGATAAGAGTCCACATGAAGCTAAAATGTCATATTACGGTGTCATTGAAGACATATGTGAGTTTTCCTATTTAGATTTTAGAATTCCTCTCTTTAAGTGTAATTGGGTTGATAACATCAAAGGAGTTATAGTGGATGAATTGGGTTTCACATTAGTGAATTTTGAATAGATTAGCGAGAAGGGTGAACCATTCATATTGGAATCACAGGTGAAACAAGTATTTTATATCGATGATCTTGTAAATTAAAAATGGCCGGTTGTTCTTCATGGTAAAAGACAATTCATTGAAGATCCTATAGATGAAGAAGAGTACTATGATAAGTAATATGACTCCAGTCCATTCTCAGTTGGCTTGTCAATACCAAATATTGAAGCTAATGATGACCTATATAAGTGTGGAGAACACATCGAAGGAATGTTAATTGATAAAGGATCTCAATATTAGAGGCATATTTTTATTTTTTAAATGTATATTTTTTTTAATGTTAGATCGATGTGAACTTTACAATGTTATATTGATTTCATAAATGTTAAATGCTTGCTTGTTTTTTATATGACACTTTTAAATATGGTTGACCATGAGTATGATGATCATGATGATGATTACCATGAGGGTGAGGTTCCACATCACAATGAAAGTTTTACAATATATGTAGCTATATGTCAATTTATAAGTTATATCCTATATGTGTTTTTTTGTTAATTTTTAGGTTGAGGATGTACCCCCTGAAAACCTTGTGCCACTTGATGAGCAGCATAAAAAACTGAAAAAAATCAGGAACATCACTATGATAAACAGGTTATTACAACAAAGAAGCAATGGACCAAAATTGGTTGTTGGGTTCTTACTCGTAGCCATTGTAGTGTAAATGTAGAATCTTAATATATTGTTCCTAAAGGGAAGAAAGACTTTGTATGGAAATAACTATGTGTGAGATATTACCATTTGCAATTATATTTTTAAAGTTATTTACAATTCTATTTTTTAGAATACTCTATTAAATATATGAAATTTGGCAGAGTATATTTAAACTGGATGAAAGCCTACATCATAAAAGGTGATGTAACATTGTGGGAGGGTCCTAAGGAACTATAGGACAACTCTCAACTGACAATACATATGAGAGGTTGATAAGAGGAAGAAGTCAACCCTTAAGCAATGGAATTATTTGGACCCGACTAAGTGGGAGGCATTTGTTTCCAAGAGAAATACCGATTAATTCAAGGTATTGAGCATCACTCCCACTTTAATTAATATACATTCTTATGAATTCACATATTCACGGTTGACCTTGATTGTTACTAACTGATTCAATGTGCTTACTAATAAGGCTCTCAGTGATGCTCAAAGATCAAGGTGTGCACTGAATGTGCATGATCACACAATGGGTACATGTGTCTATGCATCCCTTCACCAAGAATTATAGAAGTCTTCCATTTAGATTGTTGACTCCTCTACTACTCCCGCACCTCTGCATCGCCATGATGTGTGGATAGTTGGGAGGAAAAACAAAAAAGGAAATATAACCAACCCCGCAACTGCTGAGGCGGCTGCAAAAATGATAAAATTCAACTCTCAGAGCAAATAGTATTAATGATTGTTATGTTTACTTACCAATTTATATTGATGATGATTAGTGGGAGCTTCATGAGTAGAGGAAGCAAGGCTCGGTCATCCCTGAGGGAACAAGGGAGGAATTGACAGTAGCTCTCGGTATCCCTGAGAATCCTGGATGTATTAGGGCTACAGGCACTTGTGTGGGCCTAAGAGCGCTCTTTCAGCCATCACAGTGCAAACATGTCCAAAAAGGGGGATTTTCAAAAGCAAAGGTAACACATTCTTTTTTTTGAATGTTATTGCAATGGGAATTCAGGAATCAAAAAGCATTTCTTTTGGCCATGTATAAATAGATGAGTTAATTGAAAAGAGATTCTAGGAAGCAATGTGCAAGTGGCAGGCATCTCAGGCTACCACTCAAACAGTACCTGTAGCGTGCTGCTCTTCCCTTGTAATAGAGGTGGTTGGGAGTGATCCTGTAGAGGTGGTTGGGAATAACCTTGTAGACCCACCACCTAGCATGTCTGTTGTAAGTATTTTTATGACATAGTATCTAGTCTTTTCAAGATGATATGTTTATGTATGTATATAACATACTCTATGTAAATTTATAGGGGTTTAGGACATGTTGTCTAAAATTGAAAGAATTCATCATTACAGAGGGCGAGGCTTACCCACGTCTTCTAGGTCACACGATTTATAATACTCCAGTACCTGATGGTGTGGTTCACGTGAGTCTGAGGCTTGTCTTCCCTACTTGGAGGTAGCATCCATTGCCATATGCCCACCTAGATGCATACACACTTGGTGAAGCAGAAGGCGCAGTGGTCTTGTGGCCCAAAATGGGGGTCATCTATACTGATCATGTATGGTACATTTACATTACGTTAATTGGTATAAGTATATACATGACAATTGAAAAGAAATTATATATGTAGAATATGTATATACATGACAATTTATAAGAAATTATATATGTAGGATAAAGGGAAGAAACCCATTACAACCTGTCCTCCTCCACCTCCACCTTTTCCTCAAGTATCTAATTGGCTTCCAAAGGACCTATCGACTCGATAGGTCCTCAATGCATGGGTATGGAAATATGGATAGGTGAACATTCTGAAACTTCACCTATTATTATTTCTATGGAGGAGGGTGCTATAGGACTATCATACGATAATAATACATTTCTACAAGATATTTTGGAGTTGTTTCATTATGCTTTGCTGAATTTATATATGATAGAACTATGGATATGGTGAGATCTTATTTATATATCTATATACCTCATTTTATATATGGTGATCTATTTTCTTATATATTAATGCATACGTAATATATGTTTTGCATCTACTTAAATAGGTTTTGTAAAGATTTTTCAATGACTCATGTGGGATTTTTAGTACCATCCTTGATCAGTATTGTAAATTAAGACCCTACATTAGTTACCTTATACTGCTCTATCACTTTTAAATATTTTAGTGAAAATAAAAAGAGTGTGATAATAGCTCCATATAATGTTGGGTAAGTTGACCTTGTTTATATTTTTTAATAATGAAAATTATATTTCATTGTGGACTTTGAGTTATATATTTTTTACTTTCTTATCTCTAGAGGTAAGCATTGGGAGTTACTAGTTGTCGTCCCCGAGATGGTGACTGTTTATTATCTAGATTCTAAGGGGAACAAATTATATCGTTCAGGACATGATCTAAAAAGGCCATTATACACATGAGAAATTGTTTATATTTATACCCGTTAACATCTATTATTACATGACTATTTACTAATGCAATTGAATGTGTTACATTAACGTATAGGGCTTTTAGATATTTCAAAAATGCTGGAGGAAATGTGGACAACAAAAAGAAATGATAGTTTGGAAGAATGTGGATGTAGTTTCCTGACTCCAATGCATATTTTATTTATATAAACTATGCTTATTTTTATTTATTAACATTTTGTATGTTGAAATTTATAGTGTGCTATACAAAACAAGGATTGGGCATGTGGGTACTACATGACGCGATAATGGACATGATTGTTGGATATGCTGCACAAGACATCGAAAACATACAATAGGTAATATATAGTCTTGATCATCATAAGTATAATATCATTAGATAATATGAAAATATCAAACTTATTAATTATATATATATTTCATTCTCTTTATAGGTGTTTAAAACTAGTGACTTCAATACAGGGGAAAAGTTGTTAGATGTACATATGCCCAATACGATAGAACAATTAGATGACATAAGAGAACAATGGGAAAAAGACTGGGAAAGGGAGGCAATTTTTTATTATGATTAGGGTACTGATGACAAAGAATGACATTTCTAAACTTTGGTTTCATTATTTATGTATGTATGTGGTGCTTATATACACATTTGTGAATGACTTTTTTTGAATTGTCTTGTTGAAATTTGATCTATATACATGTGTGTGAATGTGAAGATGAATGAATGAATGTACTTCTACATGTGTGTGAATGTGAAAATTGATGACATGAATGGAATTATAGGTTTCTACATGTGTGTGAATGTGAAAATGGATGAATGAATAGAACTACAAGTTTCTACATGTGTGTGAATCATGTGAATGAATTAATTGGGTTTCTAGATGTGTGTGAATCACATGATGTATATATATAGTCTTGATCATCTGGTTATTGTAGGTTTGTGGCCTTTTGTTAGGCTGAAATCACAAGATGATTAAACATATAATTTAGAACTGAACTACAGGTTCTGCATCCTACTAACCAGCAGGACAGTAGGCCTACAAGCTGGTATTAAAAAAATGACACTTGGTCATTAGTTATTTATAATAACCATCAATAAAGATATATGTCGTCAATTTTCTTTAAGAAGATGACGACTATGTCTTGACATAAGTGTCAGTTTATGTACAAGAACCAACGACAATTTGTGTCTGTATTGTCGGTTCTACACAAAACCGACAACTATGAACCAAACACTTTTTGTTTGGAAAGGGAGCTATTCGTCAGTTTTACATAAATAATCGACGACAATGTGCTAGGGTAGGCATCGATTTTGTTTACATAACCGATAACTATGGTTCCTACCAGTTTCAGTTATTTTTCGACTGCAATCGGGGCCAGATTTGTGTCATTGATTTTGGAACCGACACTGTATGCTTCTACCTTTATTGTCACCCACTTGGGTGTCACTTTGAAACCGACATTAAAAGGCCATTTTAACCGACGTTAAATGTAGCATTTATACTAGTGATCCTATAGAAGTATGGTTATGATTATGATGAGCGACACATAACAAAGATGTTCATCTAAGGAGTCAAGCCTGAACTAAGCTTCACTCTGTCAGGAAGAGGCCACATGACCCTTCAGACTGCTTTGTATGCAGCCCTAGATCTAGAAGACCACCCCAGAAGGTCCTACACAATGGTAGCTCCTCAGATGAACAACTAGTATCAACATCAACCTCCCAACAACCATAAGAGCAAGGCACCTGAGCCTGCTATATGAGTTGAGAAGCCCTTATGCACAACATGCAAGAGGAACCATGCAATCCCATGTAGGTATAGTACAGGAGCATGCTTCTACTGTGGAGAGAATGGACACCCCAAATCGAGATGCCCAAAGTTGTTGAAGAAGCATGCAATCCCAAATCAAAATCCACCCCAGAATCAGAATAGGAACCAGGATCCTCCACCTAGGAGGCAAGCTAGGGTTTTTGGCATGGACTTAGAAGATGATGATCAAGTAACCTTTAATTCATATATTACAACCCTAAATGTTGAATACATGCCTTTATGAAAAGTTATGAAACTTAAGAAGGAATAAGTAAAACCCATAGGTGGGTAGAAGTCTAAGAAAAATTCAAGAATGAAATTTATTTAAGGTGGGTAGAATTGTAACGTCCCAATTTGTAAATAAAATAAGTTTAGGGTCTTAAAATGCAAATTTTCAACCATAAACTTTGATAGTTAGATCTTGATACAAGTAACCCATATATAATGAAATTTTCCCTCTACCTTAAATTTTTGGCTCAACCAACTCACCTAGGAAAATATAATTCCCTTAGTCTCACCTTTTATCAATATATGCATTTTAATAATGACATTTGTGAGTTTGATGAACAAAAGGTAAATAAAACATGAATCTAACTAGATCATAAGCTTCTAGACTTCTTGTTTAACTCATGATTCAAATTTGAGGTCATTTGGGATTTATTTGATCACTTAAATATATTAAGAAAGGATTTATATGCTTGTTAATTAAGATATCTTCTGATTATTGTCACCTAACCTATGTTCCCACACATATATGTGTCACACAGATCATCATCCCCTAGTTGAGACCCGTTCCAGGTCATTCTCCCATTTCGACAGGTTGAGAACTTATCTCCCCCTTCACCCGGAGTCCAGTCCTCTCGGGACTCTACTATTGTCACACTCCTCATCTGTCCCAGTCTCTCTCTATATCTCCTCATATCAAATCAAACACATAACCACAATCTCTGCATCCTCTAGAACCAGACGACCCCATGTTTGATTGGCTTTCAAGCACTAGAATCCCTAGACATCGGGGACTGCTCCACCTCTTCCCTATTTCAACCTCTGAAAACAATCTGAACTCCCCCAAGCCTTCATCTATATAAGTATCCAATTGAGGTTCATGAGGGAACATATAGAAATTCAACTCCACCCTCACACTCCCTCCAATGCCCTTTGTCATGATATCCATGACGGTAGCATACGACAGCCACAAAAGACTCATCGACCCAACATATCTGACCATTGAAACTCTAGGCGAGGGCGTCGATTGAGTTCTTTTAATTCCCACTAAGCTTTTTTTAGCGCTTAATTTCACTAGTTTCACAGGTACTTATATTTTCCCCTTTCATGGTCCCTTCTGGTTTTCCTTCCCAAAGGCAATTACCGCTCAAGGGATCCCTTTTTTATTCTCCTTGCTTCCTACACCTTCATCAAGGAGCCAAGAACCCACCTGTATTATTAGTTAGCTTCTAGATTGCATCTGTGCTATGACCCACATGACCACTTCCTCCTGTTCCATGACTTAGAAAGGTCTTTTCCTCCATCGGTCATCCCTCGCCCAAATCTAGGGGTCATTGAGACCATTGGGTCATGGAAAAGACGATGCCACTATCTCCATGCATCATCAACAAATTCTCATCATAGGTTTCCCAAATATTTGACCTTGGATAGTATTATGTTCATCGCTAGCTGAGGAAGATGCCAAATAGGTGATGTACAAGTTTAGCCCGACTTCTATTTTTCCCTTATCACGCGCCCGATGGGCAATACTGGAATTTTGAATTTATTTTTTTGTTGACCAGTGTGTGAGGCTAGACTATAGTCTATGGCCTACAGGGTTGCACATGATTGTCCCTACTAATCTCCACTGGTCGATTTGGATTATCTTTTTACCTATGTGGATTTTTTATGATTTTCTATTGGCTAGTATTTCAAAAATTCATAGCAAAATTAGGATTATCAGAAAATTATGCACAAATACTCATTGGAAAGATTTTTTGATAAGGAAGTCATTTTTAGGGTTTTAAACCCTAAATTTGTCATCTCTAAAAATGTTTCTTTAATAGACTCAAATTAGGGTTTAGGATTTATATAAGGTGAGGATTATTATAAATCATGCTATTTCATGAACTTAGGACTTGACTCAAGACCGGGGAGACTAAATTAGGATTTTATTTGCTCTAGGTAAGTAGGTCATGCCACTATACATATGTACATTGGTTGAATTGCATGTAATGTATGCTTTATGATAATGCTTTAAATTCCAAGTTAATGAATGAAATTATGATAATGATCATGTCTCAGATTATATTACTACATGTTGTTTGATGTAATCATAAAGTCCTATGTATATCATAGGTGGTCATTAATTTAATGTTATGATCATGCAATGATTGAGAAATTGAAGAAAGAATCATGTAAATCATGTAATATTAAGATTATGAGGGAGAAATCCTATTATATTATAGATTTCATGTTCAAGATCATGCTAATGTTCATTTTAAGAATCATGTTATAAGAATTTGAATAAATTTTATATGCTCTCACCATCATGGACCTCAAGGGGTCATTATGGACATTCATGCCAATTATGGGATTTCTTAGCCAATCAAGGACCTCAAGGGGTCATAATGGGCTTTTTAGATAAATCATGGGTATTCATGCCAATCGTGGGCTCTTAAGTGGGAAAATCATAGAGAGTGTATATTTTACTTATTCTATTCTCATTTATGTGAATAAATTTTTTCAAGTATGCTTAAATCAAATTCATGTCAAGATTTCCTTTTAAGTCGGTTATATATACTTTCTTTTCTTATAATGTGTATAGTACCGCTTATTCATGTATGTCTCTTTTTTTGCATGGTTGTGGGACAAGATGTCCCTAGATCAAGGAGCAAAGAAAACTAAAGAGAGTCCTACAACATAGCTAACATCAAGGATACTTTAGCTTGGTGGGGTGTCATGTACCACTCAATAGATTATCTAGTCTACTTTGAAATTAAGATGAGATAATTTATGTTTTTCCTTTTTAAGAACAATGTATGAATCTATATTTTGAGTTAATTCATGGTGTTTCATTTATCTTTTTGTTATGTTTATCATGTTTTGTAATGTTCCTCCAAGCCAAGTGACCCATGTTATGGACAACATAGGGTTTGCTTCTGTAGATATGTATGTGCTTGGATGGGCATTACAAATGGTGTTTGCCTATCTAGACCATATATCTACAAAGTCTCATCTACCCGATCTTCATTATTACAATAATAATAGGTCACATACAAAATTTGAGCTGATTTAGATGAGTGTAAGACACTAATCCAAGGACATCAAAATTGATGGATATAACCAATTCAAATGCATGGTTTTTACCTTCTTTAGATGCATGACCTATAAGTATCCAGATGAGATCAAACTTATTATATAGTATGTTCTTAAGATATTTAAGAAGACCAATAATTATGATTTTTATTATAATTTCTTCATAATAGATAACGATTAAGGTGTATAGCATCTCCGATACCCTCAAGTGTATTCCAACTTTACTCTAGAGAGAGAGAGTGTGAATCGGGATGGAATACACTAAAGTGTATCCGCGAGTAGAATGCACTCAAGTAGTTTTTCATGATGCAATATTTTTGAAAAAAATCTAATTTGTAGATCTTAAACTTCTAGTGAATAACTCATATATAAAATTTGAGTCCCTTTGGACATATATAGGTCATGTTATATAGACCACAAAAATAATGCATTTCAAATTAGTTTTGAGTGTCGATTTTGTTTCCCTTGGATAATTGAGTGACACACATCTAAATGGGCTCAAAATTAACATGTAGCCTAATTATAGTATGAAAAGATGATTAGTGGTTGAGGGAGGGCCCGAGCATAGTTTTCGTTATGGAAACTATGATTTCTAGTTCTGATCTGGAGGTGTTAATGAGGAAATGTGGCTTCACGCAAGGAGTTTGTTTATCAAGTGTACGTTGAGCTGGTGGGATTGGACTATGGTGGAAGGATGTTGATCTCAAAATAACATCATACTCACAACACCATTGCAGCTGTGCATTATGGAGGGTAACGGTGTGGGTATGTGGAGAGCTATTAGCATATATGGTTGGGCGGCACAACAGCACAAATACAAGCCTTGGGAACTTATGAGAGAGCAGAAAGGAAACACAAATATGCCTACTCTTTTTTTCAGAGACTTCAATGAAATTCTATCCAATTCTGAGAAAGACGGAGGGCCACCCAAACCACTCAGGTTTATCCAGGACTTTATGTGTGTCGTTGATGACTACAATATTCTCACGGATCTGGGGTACAGCGGTAGCATCTTTACTTGGCAGAGAGGACTCACTCCAGAAACCTTACTACGGGAACGACTTGACAGAGCACTGGGATGTGCACACTGGGTGGCTAAATTTCCACAGGCGAGAGTGATCCATTGCACTAGATATGAGTCTGACCATATACCGATCATCATCAACACTGAGTATAGAAAGAGGAAGAAGGCAAAGAAACAATAACATTTTTTCTTTGAACCCATGTGGGCAGAGGATGAGGCATGCGAACACATTATAAAGACAGTATGGGAAGAGTGACACATGACAGATTTGCAAGGAAAAATGGGCTACTGCAAAAGTAAACTGAAGGAATGGGCTAATGAAAAATTTGGGGAAAGAAAAAGGAAAATCAAACAGCTGGAAGAGGCTTTAAGGGAACTAAAAAATTTACCACCAGACATTATGAATCTGGAGAGTTGTACTCGCATTACTACAGAGCTCCAAGAATGGCATAGGAGGGATGAGGCGTTCTAGCATGCAAGAGCCAGGGTGAACGAGATGAAATCAGTAGACAGAAATACTACATATTTCCACCATAAGGCGTCCCAAAGAAGGAAGAGAAACATGATTGAAGGGATGAAGGATGAAGAAGGACAGTGGAAAACGGAAGAAGAAGAAGAAATAGAAAAGATAGTGATGAATTCTTTTCAAACACTCTTTCATACGAACAACCCTACCGAGTGGGAGGAGGCAACCCGAGGGATCTCTTCCAAATTGAGTAAGAATGAGAGTCAGGAGTTAGAGAAAGACTTCACCTCTGAGGAAATCTTGTCCGCCCTAAAGAATATGCACCCTAACAAGGCGTCGGGCCCAAATGGAATGAAAGCTATGTTTTTCCAGAAGTATTGGCACATAGTAGGGGAAGACGTCTCGAACTACATAAAAGGATGGTGGAAATCAGAAAGGAGCATAGCCGACATTAATGATACGTTGGTGGTGTTGATTCCTAAAACTCAGAAGCCTAAGGAGATCGGTGAGTTTAGACCCATCCGTTTATGCAATGTCATCTACAAGATAGCATCCAAAGTCATAGCAAGAAGGTTGCGCCCTTTCATGGATAGAATCATATCTGAAAACCAAAGTGCCTTCATTCTGGGAAGACTCATTACTGATAACGCCCTTATTGCGTATGAATTGTTTCACACAATGAAAAGGGGTAAAAAATCAAAGAAGGGACATATTTCCCTCAAGATGGATATGTCCAAGGCTTATGATAGAGTGGAATGGAAATTTGTTGACTATGTTCAAGAAAAAATGGGGTTTGGGGAGAAATGGAGGAGCAAGGTCTATGATTGTATGTCAATTGTATCCCATTCATTTTCCATCAACGGGGAGCAGACCAGGAAGATTCAACCAACCCGAGGACTTCACCAGGGTGACCCCCTCTCTCCATATCTTTTTATTTTATGTACTGAAGCTTTCTCTACTTCTCTAACCTTAGAAACTCAGCAAAAGGCTATATAGGGAATTCGAGCAAGCCGTCATGGCCCTCGGGTTTCCCATCTTTTCTTTGTAGATGAATCCATCTTGTTTATGAGAGCAACCAAAGAAGAATGCTTGAAGTTAGATGAGATTATCAACCAATATGAGCGGGCATCCGGATAGAAGATTAACCTATCTAAAACTGAGGTTGCTTTCAGTAGAGGGGTGGAGAGGGAAAAGAGAAGTGAGCTAACACAGCTGTTACAGGTCAAAGAAGTGGACAAGGATGGAAGGTATCTTGGGTTGCCAAAGGCTGTAGGGAGATCGAAGAAACAAGTATTTGCCTATATACAGGAGAGGATATGGAAAAAGCTACAAGGATGGAAAGAGAAATTGTTGTCTAAAGAAGGAAAAGAAGTCCTCATCAAAACAGTGGTTCAAGCCATACCATCGTACATCATGAGCATCTTCCAGTTACATGGGTACCTTCTTGACTCCATCAACAGCACAATATCAAGGTTTTGGTGGAGGGCAAAGGACGGGGAGAGGAAGATTGCGTGGGTCAGTTGGGACAATATGTGCAAACCAAAAAATCAAGGTGGAATGGGGTTCAGAAACATACACATCTTTAACCAAGCTCTATTGGCAAAGCAAATATGGAGGCTCTTCCACAGATGAGATACATTGATCTTCTGAGTATTAAAAGCAAGATACTTTCCTAGGGGGATGGTCCTTAGTGCCAGAAGGGGATATGACCCCAGCTTCACTTGGAGGAGTATATGGAATGCAAAGTCTATCATTCTTGAGGGGATGTAGTGGAGAGTGGTAGATGGATCTAATATCAACATATGGGAGGACCCCTAGATCCCGGGAATAAGAGGAAGCATAGAAAGAGTTTATAACTTCTCAAGCACCAATGTTCGATGGGTGAATCAGCTACTAACGGAGGACTCTACCGATTGGAATAAGGAGGTCATCTACACCCTCTTCACCCAAGAATTAGCCCACATGATTCTGGCAACACCACTGAGTCTCACAAAGAAGGAGGACGACATTTATTGGAAACTAGATAGGTGAGGCAAATTTACTGTAAAATCGGCTTACTGGATGGCATCTCAAAGTCCGACTGAAAGGGAAGAATGAAGTCGCTAAGGGGAAGCTAGCGGATGGCGGTCGGTATGGAGGAACAACCTTATCCCGAAGGCGGCTCATTTTCTATAGAGATGCATGACGGGCATGTTGGGTATGCTGGGACGACTATTCGATCATCACTGCCACCCCGACAGAATCTACAGTTTCTGCGAAAGAGAGAAAGAAGATATCAGGCACATGTTGTTCAGATGCCCTCAGGTGTGGGAGCTCTGGAAGGAAAGCCCGGGAGCTGTGCAAACAAGGATCCGGGAAGATGGAGAAAGCATAATGGACAGTAGAATCACGAGCCTCACAACCCAACAAACTGAAGAGGACAACAACGTCATGATCACAGCTTTGTGGGCGGTGTGGACCAGGAGAAACTCCATCATCTTCAACGAGTAGTCGAAGTCGCCGCTTATCACTCAGAGGTATCTGCTAGCTCTGATCACAGACTTCCGCGCTGCACAGCACTCCAATAATGAACGTCCAGAAGCAAAGGAAAAAAAGACTCACATGTGGAAGCCACCTGAAGAGGAAGATATCAAATTGAACTGTGACACAACAGTCAACATAAGCGGCGTTGACAGTGCTGGACTTGCATGGAGAGACCACGCCGGAAAGGTGATACACATCGCAGGAAGTAGACATCCTTCATTCAACGACGTGCAGGCTGCTGAAGCTTGGGCCATCAGGGAGGATATCCGACAGTCCAAGGAACAACATATATCAAGATTAGTGGTGGAGTCAGATTCGGAAGCTATCATCCACTTCATAATGTCAGAAGCTAGGCGCCCAGATCTCCTTGTAACCCTGCTTGTAGACATTCATAGTTGAAAGTCTTTCTTTCAATCTATTAGTTTTGTTTTCTATAGAAGACATGTGAATGGACTAGCACACCTGCTAGCTCGTGAAGCCTCTAGTAGATCTAGTCTTTTCTTTTTATCTTCGTATTTCCCTGTGTCTGTAACAAACTGGTTTGAGCCATTTTTGAGCTCAGAGTAATAGGAAGTAGGTGTTTGACCTCAAAAAAAAAGATGATTAGTGGTTCATATTTTGCAAAAAGAAGTCTTGATATGCAAACACTACTTGAGCGTACAATGTGATCTGTAAACTCATGCGTATTCTAGCCTAACTCTCTCTCTGACTTTCTCTCTCTTTATATATTTATGTAAATATATGTATATATATATGTATGTATGTATATCTATTTATATATAAATGTATATATATATATATATATATATGGAGAGAGAGAGAGAAAGTCGGGCTAGAATACACTCAAGTGTTTTGGAGACCAAATACACTCATGTTTCTTTCATCAAGTAAAATTAATTATGAAAATCTAAACGATTGACCTTCTTAAATATCATATGAACACACTACATATAAAATTTGAGCAAATTTAGACACTTGTAGGTCATGCATCTAAAGGTGTGAAAAATTATACAATTTCAATTAGTTTTGTGTGTCAGTTTTGTTGGTCATGAAAGAGTGACTAAGAAAACTCCAAATGAGCTCAAATGTTGCATGTGGGTTGTAGTTGTTTAACTATTTGCTTTTATCAAAAATGTTGTCTAGATACGAAAACACCACTTCAGTGTATGGCATGATCTGTACACTTGATTACACCCTAGCCTGACTCTCTCTCTCTCTATCTTTCTCTCTCTCACTTTCTCTCTCTCTCTCTCTTTAGAGAGAGATAGAGAGAGAGAGTCAGGCTAGAATACACTTGAGTGTATTCGGAACAGAATACACTCAAGTAGTTTTTCATGATGCAATGTTTTTTTTAATCTAATCCATTGATCTTATTAAACATCTTTTGAATAGGTCATACGCAAAATTTGAGCACATTTGCACATTTTTAGGTCAAGTTATAAAGATTGCAAAAATTATGCATTTCAAATTAGTTTTGCGCATCAATTTTGTTGCCCTTGGATGAGTGACTTACACTCATCCAAATGGGCTCAAAATTTATATGTAGCCTAGTTATAGTATGATAGTGAAGATCAATGGTTTACATTTTAGAAAAAATAGTCTTGATATGCAAACACACTTGAGTGTATTCATGCGATCCGTACACTCGAGTGTATTCTATCCTCTCTCTCTCACACTCTCTCTCTCTCTATATATATATATATATATATAGAGAGAGAGAGAGAGAGTGAGAGAGAGAGAGAGTCAGGCTACATTACACTAGAATATATAGATCACACCATACACACCAATGTTGTTTTCCTATATAGACAATATATTTGCAAAACCTAATCTATTGATCTTCATTGTTTTAATAATAATAGACCAAATATTAAATTTTGATCCCATTTTAATGGGTATAAGTCACTCATCCAAGGAAAAAAAATGACGCACATAACTAATTTGAAATGTATGATTTTTTCATCTTTTAGATGCATGACCTGTCAGTGTCCAAATGGGCTCAAATTTATTATATAGCATGTACTTGAGATACTTCTAAAGATGGAAAATGATTTAGGTGTATGGCATCTCGATACACTCGAGTGTATTCCAACTTAACTCTCTCTCTCTCTCTCTATATATATATATATGTACATACATATATATGTATGCATATATGTTCATATATATACATGTGTATAGAATATTTATATATATTAGTATATATATATGTGTGTGTATACATATATATTGTGTATATGAACATACAAATATAAACAAATATATATACATATATATAGAGTGACAAAGAGTGTGTGTATGTGTGTGTAAAGAAGTGAAACCACTTCTCTACTAGAAAGAAAAGTCCACATCCCTTGACCAAACACCACGTAAAATTTTTCACCAAAGGGATGGAGACCAATTCATTCAACATGTATGTATCATTACACAATGAGTAGCAGCGGAAAAACAAATATTATCTAATGGTTTACAAAGCTTGATAACATGATACAACCCTTCACCACATATAGGTATCTAAAAGAAAACTAAACCTAAAGGCCAAAGACCAATATGAGGGTCATCTAACCACCTCTTCAAGCCTCCCAAAGATCAGCTACAAGGTTGAAGTTGAAGTTCACTCTCTTCGATCTAACCTGGGGTTGGAAGCATACCCCACAAAAGAGAAGAAGAAAAGAAATACATCAGCCAAAAAGCTGGTATGTGTATGCTAAAGGAAACTTGAGAAACTTAAGCAATAAGGACATAAAAAGTAAAATGCTTCCCATATAAGAGATAAGGACTACCCACATGGGCATAACAGATAGAAACATTATAACATGATAAAAGAGGATACTTGCCATAAACAAAACAAATAAATTTGTGCAATACTGGCACATAAGAAAGTAGTAGGGCACACACCCCACAACATCATCAACCTGCATGCATGTGAGATAAACATAGCCCTAGAACAATATAAACACAATTGGCAGCCAACCCCCATAAAGCTCAAGCCTGATAGAGAAAGGAATACTTCTAATCTCCCAAATATATAAAATTGAGTATGGATTACTGCCAAACTCGGGTATAGAGAAGTGGTTTACTGCCACCCTCCTTAATAAACAATAGGGGATTACTGCCCCAGAACCAAAGTAATTTACACTACTCTAGTGCTATTGAATCACATTGCATGTCAATATAGAGGCAAGTAAATAGTTTAGTCCGAAGATGAAACAAAGGTTGCCATCACACAATGGACAACACAAACATATAACATCCACTTCAAAGTGGCACATAACAATAAAAGAGAACAACATGCACCATGACACAAGATAGATATCAAGAGAATATCCAAGTACATAACAAGTAAGATAGTTTACACGAACCATGATATCAAAAGATAAGACATATTGTGTAGGCCAAAATTCAAAAAAATGATAAAGTAGGTGAATTACTCAATATAGATGAATAGGGGATACAACATACCTCAAAATCAAAGTCCAACAGGTCCAAAGCACTTCTGGATCCAAAACTAGGTCACCAAAGAGCCTATTGAACATATATACCGATTTTATGTCAATTTCATATATATAGACCAAACCCTAGAAATCGCCTTTTTATATATGTGTGAATTAAGTTACGAAAATTTTCCATATTTTAGTTTATATTATTAGGAATCCAAAACATATTTTATTATATTTTTCTGACTTATAAATTATTAATTATGAATTATGGAAGTTATTATCTTATTTAATTAGATCCATTAAATCAACATTTTAAAACATCAGATTCAGGTGACAAAACCCATACCATTAGAAAGCGCTTACTTTTCTGATTCCAATGAGTATTTTTCCATAATTTTCTAATGATCCAATAATTAGTTATACATTTTTAATTACTGACCAATCAGATAATTAGTTAATGCTATGCAGGCGAGAAAAATCCTCAAAACAGGCCGGGCCCGCTTGACTTGGCCCAATGAACTTCGGCCAAGTCAGCAGGTCAAGGTCTCATTTGACTCGATCAAAAACAACAGACAAGAGATGAAAAGACTATATTACCCTCTATCGTGGAACAAAACGCATGAGCCAAGAAGGGCACAACGAGGAAAACATCCCAACCATTGTTCCTCAACAACAAGCTCGAAGTCAGCCAACAAAGGCTTGAACCTCCGATCCGAACTCGATCATTGCAGATGATCTTGAGAAAACAACCACCCAGGAAAGTTCGCTAGATCAAAACAAAACGATCGACCTTGTCAAGGCCTAGAAGGCAGCTAGAGAAGGGGAAAAGGTATCTCTCTGTCATGACCAGCAGAGCTCGAAACACAGAAGCAAAAATAGAGAAGTTGATGGCGGCATGAAGCGAGGAAAAAGAAGTGAAAACCCAACCGAAGGTGCTCACACCAAAATGAGGCCAAACGAGCGACAAGGGCGAGCAGGGACCTTGCCTGAAATGACCAAAAACCAAGCTCAAACCAAGCTTGTCGACCGGGAGGTAGAGACATCCACAGATGCAAGAGTAAGAAGGAAAAGGCAGATTGAGGTCCAGTGATGCTCACCGGTGAACAAATTGAATCGAAGGTGGCAGAGTTGGATGGGGCATCGCCGAGGTCTCCGGAGGAGAAACTGAGTAGGCCCGGCTGCACCTTGCGCTTCGTGGTCCAATTGAAGTCAGAGTTGAAGAGAAGGATGGTAGGGGGTTCTTTCTGGGCAATTGCACGGGTAGAATGTGCACCAAGAGGGTGGCTTCAGAAAATGCTAGAGAAAAGGAAATTGGGGGTTCCCTTCTTATAGGGTTTAAGGGGTCAAATTATGGATCAATGAGATCAGAATGGAGAAATAAATCATTTGGGAAAGAAATTAGAAACTTTCGTTGAGAAACAAGAGAGAACGGAATCGGGAAACCTTGCGCCACTGTCCAACATCAGGAAGACTCCTACCTGATCCAACCCTATTCTAGGGCTGTATCTCGTGTCATTTTGTACTTTTATCACATTCAAATGCATTAGAATTACAGGTTATTCTCCCCAATATGAGTATCATTGCAAATACGCTTATGGATGTTCTTTGCACTGTTTTTCAGGTACTTGGACTATGCTTAGATGGACGAGAGAGAGGGAGGAACCCAAAGAAGGCCCCAAACTCTCCCTCAACCTACCTCCAGTGGCCAAGAACCATCCTCGAGCAAAGACATCCGAAATTGACAAAGTAAGAAGCAAAATCAAGAAGTCAAGCCTCACCACGGCTGTGGCCCCAATGCCACGGTCGTGGCTTTATTGCCAAATTCCAACATGCTGCAATAGGGAAATCCACAGAATCCCATGGCCGTGGCCACCTGCCACGACCGTGGCCCTTGAAGACACCACAGCCATGGCCATCAGAACGGTCGTGGTCAGTAGAAGAGAACATGGCCGTGGCACCCTACCACGGACGTGGGAATTAAATTGTGAAAAATCAGTTTCCAACAGGGAAGTTGCCCAGAAAGCCACGACCGTGGCCAAGTCGCCACGACCGTGGCCGATGCTGATCAAGACACCCGTGGCCCCTCCCCACGGTCAGCTCGACTCCTTCAAAACGGCCGTGTTACCCAACACGACCGTGGTGCATGCTACCCACCACGACCGTGGCACTCTGCCACGGCCGTGGCCACCACCCTACTTTGCTTTTTCACCACTGCCTTCACCCCGCGACCGTGTTCACCATCCCACGGTCGTCCCTCGCTACCCTCACCACGGCCGTGGCACACCGACCACGACCGTGGTGATCACATACCCTACATAACTTTCCACTGTTATTCCTATTCTACCCCCACTTAACCCTAGCTCTTATATAAGCACTAGTTGCTTCTAGGGCTCGAGGTTAAGCACTCCCAGCCGACCCTAGCTGCTGCCATTGCATCCTTTGCTCCAATCCACCCATTTCCTTGCAATCTACCCCATTTCCATCCATTTTCCACTCATTTCCACCATAGAAACCTAGTTTCTCTAGGTTTCTATCCATCCATTCCACCATTTTCATGCACCCCTGCACCTTTGGAGGAGGGAGGTCGTTTGCAGCTGCTTGGAGGTGAAGAAGGAGGCCAGTACATCGAGCTTCATGGCGTTTTCCCTTCTTCTATCCCCTTCTTTTCCTAGTTTGATCATGTATAGCTAAGCCCCCTTGGGTGGGCTGTTTGGGGCAAAAATGTGACTTTAATACCATGTTGGGGGGATATAATTTGTAATGAACATATTTCATTTCTATGATGATTTCCTTTGCTTATATCTCATTTCCCGTTACTTGTGCATGTGGTTGTTGTTTAATTACATTAATTGCTTGCCTTGTGGTGTTTGAAGACATTTGCCCCTAGGATGTTTTGGTTTCTATGTAGCTATCATAGGATTGGCTCCTAGGTCCTTAATTCGGATCCCTAGCTAGCCCCCTATCTTCCTACATAATCACCTTCTTCCTACATGCAAATGTGAGTTCTAAGTGACTAGTATAAATGTGATTAGTGCAATTGCCTAGGATTTCATAAAGGTTGAGGTGGATAGTGGCATGAGGTCAAATACCCTCATCTCTACTCCCATCCTTACCCTTGGTCCTCAATTGACTAATACCACTTATCCTAGAGACCTAGACTTGGTACGTCCTATGAGAATTACACCTAGCCCTAGTTCTCCAATTAGTAGCTTAGGGTACATTCTCATAGCACCCACCTTGTTGTTTGGTTTGGTAATCTAGAATGAGATATGTTAATTGCTTATTATGGTGACATCCCCCAACTAATGTCAAGGTCACATTCCCAAACGGCCCACCTCCTTCATCTAATTGCTTTAAAACCCTAATTGTCTAGTTTGCTTGTTAATGCTAGCTTAGTTCAATTGCTTTAGTCTAACTTAGTCAATTGCCTCGTTTTGTTAGCTAGTGTTAATTTAGATCTTTCATCTTGCTTAGTGGTTAACTTAGGCTCTAAATTGTTAGTTGCTTGCTTAGTTTGGTATAATTCGTTCTTGCTCTTGGTTAGATAGCTCGTTAACTTAGATTGCTCACTTAACGTGTTGATAACTTAGTTTCACATTGCTTTTCTTAATTGCTCGGTTAGCTTAATCAATCAAACAAACCTTCAAACCCTAAAAACCCTAAGCTCCGCATAAGGAACATAGCTCACGCTTTCTAACTCAAACGCCCCCTCTATCTTCATGGTTCGACCCCGCATCTTGCCCTTGATCTATACTACAACAGTACCCCGTACGCTTGCAGGCGCATTGTTTTAGTTTTAGTGATAGACTTGATTTGGGACCATATAAATTTCGAAAGCAAGGATCCCATCCATCATCCCGTGCCTCCCTACCTCGTGGATTGCACTCGGCCACCCTAGTTGGCTGGTGTTGTAACCCTCTAGCGGGAGCGCACCAAGCTTTCTGGCACCGTTGCCAGGGAATAGAGGCGCTCGGCCTAGTTAGATAGCGTAGCTTAGCTTTTCCTTTTGCCCTCACCATTTCTATTCTTTATTCTTTGTGTTACTCTTACATATTGGTTCGCTAACTTGGCTCCTTGTTGTTTGTTTGTGACGTGCGCAGGTGACAGCTGCGCATGCGTAGTACGCGTTCGACTTGCACCGACTTGGTGGTTTACGACCCCGAGATTGGGAGAAGAAGACGTCAAGCGTGCCACAATCTACACCGAGGGGCCAAGATGGATGATAACAACCCGCCACCGGAAGTTCCTCCACCACCACACTGCCCACTTCATGAGTTTTTCACGCCGGGGAACTACAATTCCCCCATCGCCACGCTAGTTGATCAAATGCCCGAACAGCAGTTTTCCATCCCACCGGCACTCTTGAGACTTCTGACCACATACTACGGAATGGAGAACGAAAATCCTTATCACCATATAGCCGCGTTCTTAGAAACGTGTTTGACCTTCCGCATGCCTGCTTCCACTGACGACTCGATCCGCAGAATGCTCTTTCCTTTCTCCCTCAAGGAGAAAGCCAAGGAGTGGTACGTCTCGAGGCCAGAGCTCGTCACATGGAATGAAGTAAAGAATGAGTTTCTGAAAAATTTCTTTCCGATAGCCAAGTTATCCTACATGAGAAGGTGAATCACATCCTTCGCCCAAAAAGAGAACTAACCTTTCCATGAGGCATGGGAGAGGTTCCAGAAGTTGCTTCGTGACTGCCCTCACCATGAGGTCCAACTTTGGCAGCTGGTTCAAGCCTTCTACACCGGGCTTGAGGAGCAGAGACAAAACAATGTAGATTCTTCTTGCGGGGGCACATTCATGGCAAAGCCGCCCGAAGACTCATGGCCGTTATTTGAGCATCTTGCCGAGAATTCTCGCCACCGAGCTTCCACTAAAGGGGGGCATTGCGGCCGGAACTACACTCCTCCACCTTCCTCCGTGGCTCCCGCACGCAATGCCACCGACCCCGACATGATGGCAATGATGACCGAGATGATGAAGTGGATGAAAAATCAAGCTGGTGGCCCTTCTAACCAGCCCACAAGGGCAGCTGAGACCGTAGACGAGGAGGTCAATGCTCTATATTCCTTTGGTGGCCGCAACAACCAGGGCCCAATGTCCCAATCTTACACTCCCGAGTGGAGGAACCATCCAAATTTCTCGTGGAAACAACCAAATGAGGATGGACAAGGATAGGGGCAGCAAAAGCCACGCTACAACTCAAAGTTCGAAGAGGAAGTACTCGGGAGACTGAGGAATCTAGATGAGGTAAAGAGAGAGGTGTCTTCTCAAGGACGGAACATCAGCCGTCTTGAGCAAAGGCTCGACCAAATTTCTATCTCACTTGCTCGCTGAGAAGAGGGGAGACTGCCATCTCAACCTATGACGAATCCTAACAACAATGGGGGCTGTGTGACTGCCAACCAAGCCGCATACATCCCACCACGTGGCCAAGCAACCTCACTTCCGCAATATCAAGGGCCACCGCACCCATATGCCCCGCCATCCCACCAACCCCCGCTAAACTACCAATACCCACCACCTCCACATACTTACCAACCTCCACCTCCACCACAACCAACTTGCATACTCCAAAATCCTAATCCTCCCCAGCAAAGACCACCACCACCTCCGTCCTCACAAGCTCCTCCATCTGCACATGAGCAAGTGAGTATGATCACTATCATATGGGGTGAAGGAACTACTCAAGGCTGCGGAAAAAGGGGAAAGAAAGTGACTGAGGTTGGAAGCAAAGTCCCGATACGTGAGGAATCTAGCAAAGATAAAGAAGACTCCGAAGGAATTGCCGCCCAAGCACCACCAGAGAATGATAGGTACACTCAGATTGCTACTGCACCAGACGCGAATGTAGAGGCACTCTCATTGGTTCCACCCTCACTCGGAGATGTAGAAATTATCATAGACATAGCAGCTTTTGAAGCCATGTCCTTATGGAAACCAAGATTTTTACATGATACTAGCGTCGCCATCACCCCTCCACAAGTTCCAGCCACTACAATGGCGATAGTTGAAGAAAACAGGAAGCAACCCCATGAAGGCTGGACTCTTCAAAAAGGGGGCAGAAGTGTTATGAATCTCCTAGGAAACTTGAAGCGGGGAAAAATAGGTGTTACATCACTCTTTTCATTGATGAAGGACATATGCATGGGAAAGAGAAAGTTAGTGCTATTGCCGACCGAAGAGATTGTTGCCTCAAAATCTATGAACTTCATCTATGACAATGGCTTCCCAGAAAAGAGAGGTGATCCGGGAGTACCTCTGATTTCTTGCTTCATTGGCACACAACCCGTCCAACACGCTCTCATTGACTTAGGTGCAGGAACAAGTCTCATGCCATGGAGCATGTACCTACGGCTTGGCCTAAATAAAATGAAACCAGTGGAGTGCGCCATTATCTTGGGTGACGGAACCAAAAGGAAGCCCTTGGGAATCATGCAAAACACAATAGTGTCGATGGATGAAAGAGTGAACATTGCCTATGTGACCGATTTCCTAATAGTGGACACCGCACCTATTGATGGAGAAGAGTACCTCATATTGGGTAGACCTTTCCTATCTACTGCGGGAGCTGAAATCAACATCTGCAAGGGCACGCTGACGGTTACTTACAAGAGGAAAAAGTTTGAATTCTTCATGTTCACCAAAGAAGAGAGAGATGAGCTGGCCAATGAAGACTTCGGCGAGAGTTTGTGCTATTGTGACCCTCTAGAGCTGTGGAGATCGAGCCCATACTTCTATTCAATGTACACTCCTTGGGACGAAGCACATGTCGTAAGAGCGCTCGACAGGATCACCGTAGAAGAGAAGGAGGGCACTGTGGGTATCAATACATGATGAAAAAGAGCAACAAGCCCGGCTGAAGGCTATAAATTTAGCGCTTGTGGGAGGCAACCCACATGGTTTGAGATTCTCGAACCTTGTTTTTACCATACTTTCTTTTGGTTTCCAAGAAACACACACACACACTATACTTGATAGTTTTTCTGTTTGTAAATCATTTTAGCATAGGTACAAGAAAGAAAAGATGAAGCTGAAGAGTTTAGCCGAGACAGAGGTCAAAGTGGAAGAAACGATTGCAACTCAATGGAGGAGCTACAGGATGAAAGCCGTGGTGGCCCTGTCCTGCTCACCTAAAAGTTACTTTGACCACTCCAGCTCTCGCCGGTTTCCTTTCGCAACCCCACGCATTTCTACCCTACTAGTCTAAACTTCTATTTCATGATGAGGACATCATGAGTTAAAAGTTTGGGGTGGTAGGGCGGTAAGCCTTCTTTCACCGCATTTTTCTCTGTGTACCTGGTGCTGAATTTTTGCAAGATGATCAAACAGTTTGACTGACTTACCATACTCGATTACCTTGACCTTGTGTGCCTGCTTGCATTCACGCATTCATGTAGTTAACTTCTGCATTTTTGAGTAATTTTTCAAAATTTTTGATTCTTCACACTATGCATTGCATTCTCACGTAGTTTTTGATAATTTCTTGTGCATGTTAAGTAGGATTTGTTGCTTTATGTTTTTTTTAAATTCCCTAAAGTAGGTTTAGATGCGATTTAGTGCAAAATGGCACCATTTTGGCCAATTTTTCCCAGATTTGAATATTCTTGCTCTGATAGGATGTTTTGACTTAATCTCCAATGTTTGAAATGAAAAGGTTTACTCTTGTGACAAATGCATGCTACATTCTTAGATCTTATTGATATATGATCTTGATTGTGACTTTTTAAATGTGAACCACATCTCTTAAGTCTTTGAATGTGTTGGTTGAATCATGAATTGAGCAAGCGACAAACGCTTAAAGCCAATGGAATCACTTGGTAGAAATATGAATATTGTGTTAATTCTATCATGTGATGTGATATTACTTGGTGAAGTGTTGAATTAACTTTCATGCAGGGAATCGTATGTTGAAAACTACATTGATGACCCCTCTTTGACCCGACTTTTCTTCCACCATCTTCATACCCCTCCGCCTCATAAAAAGATGCCAAAGTGCACATATTAGCCGTGGCCACCTCCAAAAGTTTGGGGTGGCCATATCTTTACCTCCCCGCTTCACTCCATCCACCATATGCCCTATCTATACCAAGGGCAAAGAAAAAGAAAAAGAAAAGCAAAAATAAAATAAAAGGATGCTCCTGTTTAAGAGCATTCAAATAAAGAAAAGAAGAGTGTGTAAAAGCACTCCAAATCTTACCGCAGCCCTTTCTTCTTCTTTTATACCCATTGAGCTAGAAAACATCAAATCTAGCTCACTTTACCCTTTCTATAGCCAAGTGGATCATCTAGTGTGGTTTGAAGCATAAGACCGAATGCATGAAAGTGAAACAACACTCCTAGTCACCTGTGATTAACATCAACATGAAACGGTTTACCCGGAATGACATAAAGGACATATGGACAACTTGTGTTTCTATGCTTTATATTTGAAGTTTGTATGCTCAGTGCTCAGTTCATGATTGGGTTGTGAAAGAAGGAGAGGAGAGAAGTGAGACACATGCACTTAGTCATTTCCAAGACCATATATATTCAATAATCTTCTGCTGCTTTGCATTTGTCATTTGTTTTTGTTGAAAAGAATGGAAAAGAGATTGAGTTGGAGCATACTTGAGGACAAGTATGTTTCACTACCCAAGGTAGGAGACGACCCACAACCGTCAGATCATGCATCTGACGGTCAGAAATTTCCAGGGAAAATTAAAAGGGTGTGTGACAGTGACTTAAGCGAGAAATTGGAAAATAAATCGAATTTGAGCAAAGTGAAATCCAACTATGCATCCTTTTTCTCTTTCCTCCTTTCGGGGTTCTAAAAATATCCAAATTAAACCAAAATTTACACATAAGTTAAGTTAAACATGTAGATTTCTAATATCCAATTTGATTTCACATTTGACAACTTTAGATATGTTATTTATTTTATTCTTTGTTTTTCTTTCTAAATGCATTAATTTCTCATGGATTAACCAAATTGGATGAAACTTCATCCACAAGTTAACTTAAGTGTGTTGAATACTATTTTGGCTTTATTCCAACTTTTGGTGTCATGAATTACCCTTATTTATTAATTACACCTTTTAGGCATTTTCTCTCTCCTATAATTACCAATTAATCAAACATTATCCAAATTAGTTGCAAATTTTCTCAAAGGCTTATTTTTATGTTTAGATTACCAATTTGGAGTTATTTTTCTGGTTTGAGAACATTAAGTATTTTATTTCACTTTATTAGCCTATTTCCTATTTTATTTTGATAATGTCATTAATATTTATATTGATGTTCCACTTTAAATGATACTTGGCCCTTAAGTTACTTTTTGGTCAAGAAAACGAATTTGAGTGTCAAATTATCCTGATGGGTTTTCAATTATAATTTTGGTGCAATATCTTTCTAATTATCTTCTTGACCCATTAATTCCCATATTACCTTTAATTATTGCATTTAGCTTCTTCTTTATATAAAGTTTGGATTTTCTCTTATTTCTCTTGTTCTAGGGAGTGCTAGAAAGTTCTAAGACAATATATTTTATTATTTCTATTACTTAGTGACAATTTATACTTCAGACCCATTAATTAAAACCAAACTGGTGTATATGTGCATACAACCCTATATTAAGAATATATGGGAACTATTTATCCAATTAAGTTCTTTAATTCCTTATTACCATCTAAATGAGTCATTATTAAGTACAAAGTATTATGTATTCCATTATATACCTAATCACATGTATTTGGTTATCCTTGTTTGGCTACGCCAAAAGAGTGAAACTACTAGGGTAGGGTTCTAATTCTAGTATGTTACAACACACCACCCCTTAAAGAGATTTTGTCCTCGAAATCAAAACATTCATAAGAAAACTTTATCACCACCCCTTAAAGGGTTCATCTCATAAAATCAAACTTAACTTCAGTTATAAAAGTTTCAGCTATACTTATTACTTCCACTACATAAGCAACATGCAAAAGGAAACATAACTTGTAAAGACTAATCTAAGGAACTATGGGTTAACTTGCCCTTGATCTTCACCATTAACTTCTTCACCATCCAAAGCAAAAACTCTTCCAGCTCTTCTTTCCACAGGTCTTCCTCTATTATTGTTACCATTATTGTTGCCATGATTTTGAGGGGGTGCTTGTTGTTGCTGTACTGGAACTTGACCCTTACAACGCATAGGGAAATCAAGTCGGATGTGTCCAGGTTCATTGCAAAACTGACATACCACTAGTGCGCCTTGATTTCTAACATGAGGGCACTTCCCTGGAGGATGGGGTCTATTGCATTTTGCACAACTGTCTCTTTTCTGCTCATCACCTAAGGACTTCCTTTTCTTGTCGAACTCCCTATGCTAAAACCCTGGGTAAGACTCCACAACCAAAGCTTTATCAACCATTTGTTGAAAGGTTGATGCGATGATTTTGAGTCGCATTTATAGACTTGCTTTACTTGCGTTTTATGTGCTTATTGGTCACTTTGGTGGTTAATATTGCATAATTCACTTACTTTAGTCTATGATCCTTCTCAGTGTCAAATCTCTCTTATTTTATCATTTTGAGCATAAATGATTATAATTATAGGTTTTATCTCAGCTGATTTGGTTTTGTTGTGTAATTTCAGGAAAAACACATATCTGCAGCTGTCGATACCATCGACATCAGTCGATACTATCGACACAGCCACAGGCAGGCAGCCGCAAGGAGCAGCGCAAAGTCGATACCATCGACTGGGAAGTCGATGGTAGTGAGTTACCATCAGGTTGTTAGCAATCAGTCAGTCGATACTATTGACACTTATAGCATCATTGATGGAAAAGGGATAAAACTGACGCCTAAGGGTGTCGATACCATCGACCCACGTCGATGGTATCGAGTCAGCATCAGGCGGGATGACAGAAAAGAAAGAAGGCTTGCCGATATCGCAAGGTGTCGATACCATCGACCCACGTCGATGGTATCGACCCACGTCGATGGTATCGACACCGTCAGATTAGAGTTTGCTTCAGATCAGCCTAAATCCAACGACTGTGATATTTTGGTGACCTAACTCTGTGTTAATACCTAATGACGGTGGCCAGGAGTGATCTATCAGGTCATTAGCCGATGCACACATCCCGAGAAGGTGTGGCTAGAAGGACGGAGCCCAGAAGCATGCCCCGACCGTTCCGGAAGCTGAAGAAGACATTTTCCACCGTCGAAAGGTTGTAGATCGCGTACTCTATGCCGAGGAACAATTGGATCTTCTCCGTTCAGGGTTTCATCACTTTATCCACATTTTTATCCATGTTTCCCCTTTCTTCAATCATGTCTTGCTCTGAGATGAACATGCGGGGCTAATCCCCTTTATCTTTAGGACCGGGAGTAGCCCAGGGAATCATTGTATGATGTTTTTATCATAGTAATTCATAATTTGTCTCTTAAATCTGTGGTATGATTTCATTTTCTCCATTATATTATTATGCTTGATCACCATAACGATAATCTAATGCCTTTAATTGCTTTGAAAGAATAATTAACGGTTGAAAAGAGACGAAATTCACATTAATTAACAAATCCCTTGAACAAGGTGATGTACGGTTAATGGTGGAAACCCAGAGATCGATTCTAATGCACCTAGTTTAGGGTATAGGTTACTACGATGGTGGAACTGACCAAGACTTAGGTAGTGAATTGTATCATGACAGTGAACAATTCTGACTACAGGCCACTACCCAGATTGAGAGATGAATTTGATTAACTATGTGGAAATTCATACAATGAAAACCCGCAGTGAAACCGCAATGCTAAAGATCTCCATTTGATTTGATTAAACGAAACACTTAATCGCTTGCTCTATTTTATTTTATTTTCTTTTAGTTTACAACACTTCTCATAACATTTAATTGGTCTAGCTGATTGTGAGTAGTTAGTAGTAGTCTACCGATAATTTAGTGTCCCTATGTTCGACTAGGGCCTCACAAGGGCCTATACTACATTGACGCGTGCACTTGCGTTATACGCATGGTAAAATCCACGTCAAGTTTTTGGCACCATTGTCGGGGAAACGGAAATTGTCGGCACTATGAGTGATGCAAGCGACCATTCTAGGCCACTTTTTATTTTATTATTTGTTTTTATCATTTTTGAAATTTATAGTTTATATTTCATATTTAGTAATTGTCTAGCATGGTACTGAACCTAAATTATTATTTTGCAGGTACTAGTGCATGGTGAGGACGCGTAGCACAGACTATGCACATCTATCACTAGAGGTTCCACCATTGGGAGCAGACGAAGAGGAGAACTACATTCAAGACCAACCAGAAGAAATCGAATCCGACTCTGAACCAGAAGCCATGGTAGAAGAACAGACAATATGGGAGAAGATAAAGGCTTCTTCTTCATCTGCATCAAAGGGGCCAATCAAGAAGCTGGCAGTTAACATTCTGACATATAAGATTGATCCAGCATTAATAAATTTGGTCAAATCAAATGCATTCCACGAGCTGAAGAATGAGGACCCGGTCGCACACATTAGCACATTCGTGGAGAACTAGGATATGATCAAGATTGATAGGTTTCCACAGGAGACACTTTACCTGAAGCTGTTCCCCAGCTCTTTGGCAGGTAATGCGCGTGAATGACTGCATAATCTAGATGATGAGATAGTGGAAACATGGGACTAGATGATCGAGGTTTTCTTCGAGAGGTTCTTTCCGCCTAAGAAGACCAACGATCTGGTACGGAAGATCCATAACTTCAGTTAGAAAGCCGGGGAGACTTATTCTGGGATGTGGGAACATTTCCAAATCATGCTGAGGAGGTGCCCACGTCATGGGCTTGATAAGGATAAGCAAGTTAAGATTTTATATTTTTCTCTTTCTGAGCATGATAGAAGTAACCTGGATTTAGTAGGTTCAGGGTTCTTCTTAAACAACACAGGCACAAGGTGTTGGGAAATTTTGAAGAACATGGCCAAAAATCAATCTTGGGGTGATAGAGATGCACCAGAACAAGTTAAAGTTGCAGGTGAGTCCAGGGCCATCAAGGAGCTGAATGATAAATTAGATCTCATAGCTAAGAAGCTTGTGGAGAAAGAGGAAGAATCCGATGAGGAAGCCCAAGTCAAATTCATGCAACAACAGGGCTATAGGAACAATGAGTATGCCTGGAGAAAGGACAGAAAATTCTCATGGAAGGATCCAAACAACTTCCTACAAGATCCAGATGCAAAGCCACAATCAAAGGCAGAGGATAGAAGTACCGAGTTGCTTAGTCAAGTGGTGCAACAAAATCAATAGATAATGAGTATGTTCAGTAAGCAGTTGCAGTCCCAGGGTGAGATTTTGACTAAATTTGGGCAGACATTGGAAAGTCATGGAGCACAGATGAGGACACTAGAGGCGACAGTGACTCAAATCACCAATGAAGTGGCGGCCATGAAGAATGCAAATAAACAAAGACCAGCTGGTAATGTAGAGCTTGTTCAAGCACATCATCAAGTGAAGTATATATCAGTGATTAATGAGGCAGATCCCTCAGTGGTGGAGGCCCATGAAAAAGGCACAATGATTTTTGATACGGAGGCTACACTGAGAGTACCATATCCCCGCAGTTTATATGGACTACCGCGCGGATATTTCCCATTCAGAAAATCCCGCCAAGAACCCCTCATGGCCGTGCCCACACCTAGGCAAGAAGAGCAGGTGAAGGCCATACTTCATGGTGAAGTTACAATCACTGAGAAAGATGAGAAGCCACAAGTCACACCAGTTGTAAATGATGTGCCAAAGCTTATGCCAGAGGGTGACATTGAAGCAAGCTTAGGGGAGGAGACCCTGAAAAGTCCATATGTGCCACCTCACAAGCATCTAAAGGAGGCAGTTATGTCTTGTCCGGATAGTCCGAGGCTGGAGAAAGAGCATAGACATTACAGGAAGTTCTTAGAGATGTTTAGGAAGCTCCATATTAATATTCTATTAGTAGAAATGATAGAACAAATTCCCGCATATGGAAAATTTATCAAGGATATCATCACCAAGAAAAGGCGGATAAAAGACATGGATGTTTGCTAGGTGAATGAGACGGTGAGCTCACTTATCCATGGGAGCTTAACAAAGAAGATGAAAGACCCCGGGAGATTCTACATACCGTGCTCAATTGGCGGCCATAACTTCTCTTATGCACAGTGTGATTCAGGCGCTAACATAAATCTTATCTCGTTATCCACGTTCCAAAATCTTGGGTTGAAGAAACTAAAGAAATCTGCTATAACTATTGAGTTGGAGGATGGGTCTATTGTGAAGCCATATGGGGTGTGTGAGGATGTACTTGTCAAATTCGACAGGTTTATCTTTCCGGTGGATTTCATTGTCATGGACATGCCGCAGCTAAAGGGTTGTGAGATGCTATTGGGTAGGCCATTTCAAGCGATGGCTGATGTTATCACTGCTATCGGGAGAGGTACCTTGACATTAGGAATTAGTCAGGATAGAGTTGAGTTTAAACTGCCGAGTGCTCCCCTAGGAACACTCTCTGAAGCTCCAAGATGATAAGCTTGATTTTGTCTAGCCTAAGACGTTAAATAAGGGTGCTTGTTGGGAGGCAACCCAACCATTGGTAGTTTCGTCTATTTTTGTTTGCTTTTACAAATTAGTTTGGTTTAATTTCATTTTTAGTGTAAAAATGATACCGTGATTGTTTGTTTAGTGTGCAGGGATGAGGCAGAGTCGATATCATCGACCATTGTGTCGATAATATCGACATGGGTACAGTTAGGTGACTGTAGAAATTTTTCTGAGTCGATACCATCGACGGCCTCATCGATGGTATCGACCTACCATCAGTGATGCTGAAGAAATCACCAGATCGGGGTCGATAGTATCGACCTGGGTGTCGATACTCACAAGATCCCTGAAGATTTTCAGACGAAATTTATCTCAGTGAAGTCGATACCATCGATAGGCCTGTCGATGGTATCGACCCGGCAACAGGAAGAAAGCGGCGGTCAGGCCTCGCGAGGATTTTTGACCTATAAAGGGTCAATACCATCGACCCGTGTCTATGGTATCGATGCGACACGTCACCTATCCGAGCAATGAAATCAACAGTGATCTCTATATCAAGGAAGTCGATCTATTCGAGGGGTCGATACCATCGACACGCGTCAATGGTATCGACATGTCATCAATCTGGGCCCCCACATCAGGCTATCGACAGCCGTCGATACTCGCGAAACCCGGATTGTGCTACATGTATCAATACCATCGACACCCTGTCGATGGTATCGACAGGTGCACAATAGCGACGGATGAAGTTATAAAAGGAGGGATTGTTCGTCAGATTTCTTCACACCTTCAGGGCTTCTTCCCTATACTTGTGCATTGAGCATTGTTGTGCAACCGGAGGCCTACTACAAGCATCCGTAGATTGTGATCTCTTCCCCAAGTGTTGCACCGAGCGGAGATCAAATTCTCCGACCTTCACCGAGCTCTCTTTCCTATTCTCTTTCTTTCTGAGACAAAGGTGCGTATAGCAGGAGCATCTTCTTCACGCGCGGTCCCAATGGAGATCCCCGAATTCATTCCTCTGCCACCCGCGTCGATTCCTCATCCGAGGATTGTCCACCCTTCTGTGGAGATCCGGAAGGTATACGAGGAACTGCTGAAGAGGAAGATTGAGCCCACCCTCTACGTCGATCGGGCAATGATCCGCGACTTGGGGTTCAATGACAATCTTGCCTACATCCTGAAGGGGCAGGAAAGGCATACTATCAGGAGGCCCGACGAATTGAAGTACCATGCTGACGGCCAACCGTTCTTCAGCGAGTGGCCGACATACAAGGAGCTCGTGGAGGAGTTCATGGCATCATTGGATATCAATGTGGTACCCAATGACTTGATCACCACCGATAGAGTGTGGCAGAAAGGGTGTGTGTCCTTCAGACTCTACAACAACAATTACACCCTCACTCTTGCCCAGTTCAATTCTATGTATAACTGGTATCATGACGATTACCAGCACTGGAAGCCAGACAACCAGACGGACTACGACGATATCTTCGCCCAGCTGGTGACTGCGCCTCCCGGCAAATCCGTGAGCTACCACAACGCTACAGTCACCGACTTCGAGCATCTGTTTGTGTGGATTATGCACCGCAAGCTCTGTACCACGCTTTTTGCTCGCAGCGACCTGTTTCTTAGCAAATTCTAGGAGACAAATTTGTTCTTTCTGCATAAACTGTTGAAGCGCGAGCAGTGCAACTGGGGCGCGTTCTTCTTGATGCGCGTGTTGGCTATGAGGAGGACTATGCGGAAGGCTCCTATCCACTTTGGAGGGCTCATCACACTGCTGGCCCTCTACCTTAGGTTAGATTTCTCCCAGCTTACTCCACTTTCCAATAGGAACAAGGTCAACCTCAATCATCTGCACCGTTCCAACCTCCTCCTGCTCTGTGATGGCTTGGCTTATGCACATTGCCACATCAATCAAGAATATCAAGAATGTGCGCTTCCCAAACCTGCCTTCAACATCGAGGGAGCTCAGCATTTCCGGTGGCCTATCATCGCCATCGACGACTCGGATGAAGACGATGGTAATGACGAAAATGATAATGACGGCGACGAGCATGAAGAGGAAGAGGAGGCTTTCACTCCTCTTCGGGCACGAGTAGCACCCCGGAAGCGTCCCCGTTTCCACCCAGGTGAATCATCATCTTCACAGCCTCCGCCACCTCAGCCCTCTCATCAAGGAGAGGATGTCTATTCGATGCAAGGAATGTACTCGATGCTGCAAGAGATTCATCAGACCCAGCAGCAGCATACAACATCCTACGCCGGTATTCAGGATACCACGAACCCGATGTTAGAGAACCAGAGGGAAATTTTTGAGAATGAGCGCCTCCTCCTCGACAACCAACAGAACATCCATGACAGGTTGCATAGGATGGAGATGCAGCAACAACCCTTCTACGACAATTACTAGAGCCAGAATTATTTTGGGGGGTATCCACAACCTCTGCCGATGCCCCAATACGATCCGAGTTTCCAGGGGCAGTACCCATCATGGGACCCCACAGCCCCGCAATACCCGCCTCCACCTGTAGAATGATCGGTATCACTGTTCCACCTTTTAAGGTTGTTTTTGACTATGAGGCCATAGTCGAATTCAAGCTTGAGGGGGAGTTGGAACAACTTCTATCCTTTATTTTTCCTAGTTTTTAGTGCTTTGTCTTTTGTTATTTATTTCTCTTAATTATTAGTTTGTTTTTAGGATCCACACTCTATCTAATGTAATTGTGGATGTCTAATGTCATATGTCATCTCGTTGTTTGTACATGGGAATCAGGGGTAAATTTGAAATTTTTTTAGTGCTTTTGCAAGCTTGTGTTGTTCAACTTTGAGCACATAACTTAAGAAAATAATTGGGTTTGTCAACTCTAAAATAGGAAACCACAACTGTACGTTCCTATGATTCATGAAAAGTGGACGAAATTGGTTGTTTGAGCTTAAACTGACCAAATGATAATGAGACCTTAATTTGAAATAAGAGAGAGAAACCTATTAATTACTACACAGGTCAGTAAGGAGGGACACATAATATTTTCTAAAGGTTCAGTCAATTAATCTTGTGATTTATCCACCCCATTGTTTTCATACTCCACCATAAGAAATGGAAGCACATTACGGTTTTCATCTCTTTGAGTGCATCCCATGTAGATAGGTTGTGCATTGTAACAATTTTCACATATTTGTGCATGAAAGTGAAAAAAAAGGATAGAATAGCTATACATGCGCATTATCCTTAGGTGCATGCAATTTAGTTGCATAACTATCATTCCTTAGCTACATTCACATTTGTGTGCATATAGTACATCATGCATCTTATGTCTTCTGAAACATTAAAGGTGATGAACTTGTTCCATACCTTCTGAATGCTTCAAATGTATAAGTTATGTAGCAATAAGTGAGCCCGACAAATAATTCATTGTCAGCTATGAAAATAAGGGCTTAAAAAAAGTTGAAAATTGAAAAAAAAGTTTTGAAAAAAAAGAAGAAGAAAAGAGAATTGAGAAGTAAGTAGGAATGAGAGGGAGAAAGGAACATGTTCTCACTCGCATACTAAGAAGAATAAGCACATGTTGTAGTTTCTTAGATATTCCATCACACCTTGAGATGGAATGATAGTGCATGCATCATTCCACCCAAATGTAGGCATTAGGGCATTTTTATTTGCATATGCATCATTTAGGTCATTTTTGTCTTTATGCATGTTAAAACCGTATAATGCTTCCATTCTATCCACAATCACCCATTCCATCCACCCGTTGCTCGAATTGGTAGGCCACCATGATTTTCTCCTCACTCATTAATACTAGGAGAGTTGCTTCCATCTAGATGGTAGTTAAAATGAGCAACGTAGATAGAAGATCACAAGATGCACCGAGTCTGGACCGGATGATTTTATTACGTTAGCTGCCTTACATGATAGTGTTCATCAATTTTGAGGTAGATATCTTTTATGGATGATTATTGTCTCCTTTAGGGTAATTATCATTATGTGGTTAGTAAGGGCCAGAATGTGAATGTCTGGCGGGGATCATATGGCGCAGTCTATTATGATAATCTGTTCTTTAGTTGACCCTCGCAATTCTATTCTAGAGTTTTGTTGCTCGAGGACGAGCAATGTTCAAGCTTAGGGGAGTTTGATGTGATAATTTTGAGTCGCATTTATAGACTTACTTTACTTGCGTTTTATGTGCTTATTGGTCACTTTGGTGGTTAATATTGCATAATTCACTTACTTTAGGTTATGATCCTTCTCAATGTCAAATCTCTCTTATTTTATCATTTTGAGCATAAATGATTATAATTATAGGTTTTATCTCGACTGATTTGGTTTTGTTGTGCAATTTCAGGAAAAACTCATATCTGCCGTTGTCGATACCATTGACATCAGTCGATACTATCAACACAGCCACAGGCAGGCAGACACAAGGAGCAGTGTAGAGTCGATACCATCGACTGGGAAGTTAATGGTAGCGAGTTACCATCAGGTTGCTGGCGATCAGTCAGTCGATATTATCGACACCAAAGTCAATACTATCGACGCTTATAGCTTCAGTGACAGAAAAGGGATAAAAGTGATGTCGAAGGGTGTCGATACCATCGACCCGCGTCGATGGTATCGAGTCAGCATCAGGCGGGATGACAGAAAAGAAAGAAGGCTTGCCAATATCACGTGGTGTCGATACCATCGACCCACGTCAATGGTATCGACACCGTCAGATCAGAGTTTGCTTCAGATCAGCCGAAATCCAACGGTTGTGATATTTTGGCGACCTAACTCGGTGTAAATACCTAATGATGGTGGCCAGGAGTGATCTGTCACATCATTAGCTGTTGCACACATCCTGAGAAGGTGTGGAGAGAAGGACGGAGCCCAGAAGCACGCCTCGACCATTTCGGAAGCCGAAGAAGACATTTTCCACCGCCGAAAGGCTGTAGATTACACACTCAATGCCGAGGAATGATTGGATCTTCTCTGTTCAGGGGTTTCATCACTTCCTCCACGTTTTTATCCATGTTTCCCCTTTCTTCAATCATGTCTTGCTCTGAGATGAACATGCAGGGTTAATCCCCTTTATCTTTAGGACCGGGAGTAGCCCGGGGAATCATTGTATGATATTTTTATCATAGTAATTCATAATTTGTCTCTTAAATCTGTGGTATGATTTCGTTTTCTCCATTATATTATTATGCTTGATCACCATAATGATAATCTAATGCCTTTAATTGCTTTGAAAGAGGAATTAACGGTTGAAAAGAGACAAAATTCACATTAATTAACAAATCCCTTGAACAAGGTGATGTACGGTTAATGGTGGAAACCCAGAGGTCGATTCTAATGCACCTAGTTTAGGGTATAGGTTACTACGACGGTGGAACTGACCTAGACTTAGGTAGTGAATTGTATCACGACAGTGAACAATTCTGACTACAGGCCACTACCCAGATTGAGAGATGAATCTGATTAACTATGTGGAAATTCATACAATGAAAACCCGCGGTGAAACCGCAATCCTAAAGATCTCCATTTGAATTGATTAAACGAAACACTTAATCAATTGCTCTATTTTATTTTATTTTCTTTTAGTTTACAACACTTATCATAACCTTTTAATTGGTCTAGATGATTGCGAGTAGTTAGTAGTAGTCTACTGATAATTTAGTGTCCTTGAGTTCGACTCGGGCCTCACAAGGGCCTATACTACATTGACGCGTGCACTTGCGTTATACACACGATAAAACCCGTGTCAAAGGTCAAGGGCAACTGTGGAATAAGAGCACGTCCCACATTGTAGTTGAGTCCTTAGAGGAAAAGGTCAGCCCTATGTTCCTCACCCAAACCTACTGCATAACGCTCCAACATCATAAACCTTTGCACGTAAGCAGAAATGGATAAGGAGCCTTGCTTCAAACTGTAGAACTCTACTTCTTTCTTCTTCAAAGCAGCAGTGCAGATGTACTTCCTGTGAAATAGTGTCAAAAACTCTACCCAAGACATGGTGGAGATATCTCTAGTCCTTTCAATTCCATTCCACCAAACTCTTGCAGGTCCATCCAAAACATATGAAGAAAACCTAACCTTTTGGTGTGGAGGACAGGCCATACCATCAAAAGTCCTCTCCAAGGCTAAAACCCAATCATCTGCTTTGTCGACCATCTCTATCTCACCGTCACCCTTGAAGGAAGGTGGTTGCATCTTCATGAACTCCATGATCGAGAACTCCTTAGGCGTCTCAGGTACAGACAGGTCTTTCATCTTCCCCACCATGGAAGACGCAAAGAGTTGTCAAAACATGGCCAACTCCTTCTCTGGAGTCATAGCTCCTCCCGAACCAACAATATCATAGGTTCCCTGACCAAACCTAGCATTTTGAGGCATCTCATAACCATACTAGTTGTCAACTGTTGAGTTATCTCCAACCATTAGGGTTTTGCCTGCACAAGGCAAGGACACGAGGTATAAGCAACCTAAGATAAAGGTAAACATCCTAAGGGAGATGAGTTTGAAATAGTTAGATAACCGACTGCTAGTGGCTCTGATACCATGTTGTAAAGAAGTGAAACCACTTCTCTACTAGAAAGAAAATTCCACATCCCTTGACCAAATGTAAAATTTTTCACCAAAGGGATGGAGACCAATTCATTCAACATGTATGTATCATTACACAATGAGTAGCAGCGGAAAAATAAATATTATCTAACGATTTACAAAGCTTGATAACATGATACAACCCTTAACCACATATAGGTATCTAAAGGAAAACTAAACATAAAGGCCAAAGACCAAGATGAGGGTCATCTAACCACCTCTTCAAGCCTCCCAATGATTAGCTATAAGGTTGAAGTTGAAGTTCACTCTCTTCGATCTAACCTGGGGTTGGAAGCATACCCCAAAAAAGAGAAGAAGAAAAGACATACATCAGCCAAAAAGTCAGTGTGTGTATGCTAAAAGAAACTTGAGCAACTTAAGCAATAAGGACATCAAAAGTAAAATTCTTCCCATATAAGAGATAAGGACTACCCACATGGGCATAACAGATAGAAACATTATAACATGATAAAAGAGGATACTTGCCATAAACAAAACAAATAAGATTGTGCAATACTAGCACATAAGAAAGTAGTAGGGCACACACCCCACAACATCATCAACATGCATGCATGTGAGATAAACATAGACCTAGAACAATATAAACACAATTGGCATCCAACCCCCATAAAGTAAAACCTTGATAGAGAAAGGAATACTGCCAATCTCCCAAATATATAAAATTGAGTATGGATTATAGCCACACTCGGGTATAGAGAAGTGGTTTACTGCCACCCTCCTTAATAAACAATACGGGATTACTGCCCCAAAACCAAAGTAATTTACACTACTCTAGTGCTACTGAATCACATTGCATGTCAATATAGAGGCAAGTAAATAGTTTAGTCTGAAGATGAAATAAAGGTTGCCATCACACAATGGACAACACAAACATATAACATCCACTTCAAAGTGGCACATAACAATAAAAGAGAACAACATGCACCATGACACAAGATAGATATCAAGAGAATATCCAAGTACATAACAAGTAAGATAGTTCACACGAACCATGATATCAAAAGATAAGACATATTGTGTAGGCCAAAATTAAAAAGAATGATAAAGTAGGTAAATTTCTCAATATGGATGAATAGGGGATACAACATACCTCAAAATCAAAGTCCAACAGGTCCAAAGCACTTCTGGATCCAAAACTAGGTCACCAAAGAGCATATTAAACACATATACCGATTTTATGTCAATTTCATGTATATATATATATATAGACCAAACCCTAAAAATTGCCTTTTTATATATGTGTGAATTAAGTTATGAAAACTGTTCCATATTTTAGTTTATATTATTCGGAATCTAAAACATATTTTATTATATTTTTCTGACTTATAAATTATTAGTTATGAATTATGAAAGTTATTATCTTATTTAATTAGATCCATTAAATCACCCTTTTAAAACATCAGATTCGGGTGACAAAACCCATACCTTTAGAAAGCTCTTATTTTTCTGATTCCAATGAGTATTTTTCCATAATTTTCTGATGATCCAATAATTAGTTATACATTTTTAATTACTGACCAATCAGATAATTAGTTAATGCTATGCAGGAGAGAAAAATCCTCAAAATAGGTCGGGCCCGCATGACTTGTCCCAGCAAGTCAGTAGGTCAAGGTCTCATTTGACTCGATCAAAAACAACAGACAAGAGATGAAAATACTATATTACCCTCTATCGTGGAACAAAACACAGGAGCCAAGAAGGGCACAACGGGGAAAACATCCCAACCATTGTTCCTCGACAACAAGCTCGAAGTCAGCCAACAAAGGCTTGAACCTCTGATCAGAACTCGATCATTGCAGATGATCTTGAGAAAACAACCACCCAGGCAAGTTTGCTAGATCAAAATGAAACGATCGACCCTCTCAAGGCCTAGAAGGCGGCCAGAGAAAGGGAAAAGGTAGCTCTCTGCCATGACCAGCAGAGCTCGAAACACAGAAGCAGAAATAGAGAAACTGATGGTGGCATGAAGCGAGGAAAAAGAAGAGAACACCCAACTGAAGGTGCTCACACCAAAATGAGGCCAAACGAGCGAGAAGGGCGAGCAGGGACCTCATCGGAAATGACCAAAAAGCAAGCTCAAACCAAGCTTGTCGACCGAGAGGTAGAGACATCCGCAGATGAAAGAGTAAGAACGAAAAGGCAGATTGAGGTCCAAGGATGCTCATCGGTGAAAAAATTGAATCTAAGGTGGCAGAGTTGGACGGGGCGTCACCGAAGTCGCCGGAGGAGAAACCGAGTAGGCCCGACTGCACCTTGCGCTTCGTGGTCCAATTGAAGTCAGAGTTGAAGAGAAGGATGGTACGGGGTTCTTTCTGGGCGATTGCACAGGTAGAATGTGCACCAAGAGGGCGGCTATAGAAAATGCTGGAGAAGAGGAAATTGGGGGTTCCCTTCTTATAGGGTTTAAGGGGTCAAATTATAGATCAATGAGATCGGAATGGAGAAATAAATTGTTTGGGAAATAAATCAGAAACTTTCATCGAGAATCAAGAGAGAACAGAATTCGGAAACCTTGTGCCACTGTCCAACGTCAGGCAAACTCCTACCCAAGGTAGGAGATGACCCACAACCATCAGATCGTGCATCTGATGGTCAGAAATTGCCAGGGAAAATTAAAAGGGCGTGTGACAGTGACTTAGGCGAGAAATTGGAAAATAAATCGAATTTAAGCAAAGAGAAATCCAATTATGCATCCTTTTTCTCTTTCCTCCTTTAGGGGTTCTAAAAATATCCAAATTAAACCAAAATTTACACATAAGTTAAGTTAAACATGTATATTGTGAATATCCAATTAGATTTCACTTTTAAAAACTTTAGATACATTATTTATTTTATTCTTTGTTTTTCTTTCTAAATGCATTAATGACTCATGCATTAACAAAATTGCATGAAACTTCATCCACAAGTTAACTTAAGTGTGTTGAATACAATTTTTCCTTTATTTCCAACTTTTGGTGTCATGAATTACACTTATTTATTAATTACACCTTTTAGGCATTTTCTCTCTCCTATAATTACCTATTAATCAACCATTATCCAAATTAGTTGCAAATTTGCTCAAAGGCTTATTTTTATGTTTAGATTACGAATTTGGAGTTATTTTTCTGGTTTGAGAACACTAAGTATTTTATTTCACTTTATTGGACTATTTCCTATTTTATTTTGATAATGCCATTAATATTTATATTGATGTTCCACTTTAAATGATACTTGGCCCTTAAGTTACCTTTTGGTCAAGAAAATGAATTTGAGTGTCAAATTATCCTGATGGGTTTCCAATTATAATTTTGGTGCAATATTTTTCTAATTATCTTCTTTACCCATTAATTCCCATATTACCTTTAATTATTGCATTTATCTTCTCTTTTATATAAATTTGGATTTTCTCTTATTTCTCTTATTTTAGGGAGTGCTAGAAAGTTCTAAGATGAAATATTTTATTATTTCTATTACTTAGTGACAATTTATACTTCAGACCCATTAATTAAAACCAAACTGGTGTATATGTACATACAATCCTATATTAAGAATATATGGGAACTATTTATCCAATTAAGTTCTTTAATTCCTTATTACCATCTAAATGAGTCATTATTAAGTACAAAGTATTATGTATTCCATTATATACTTAATCACATGTATTTGGTTATCCCTATTTGCCTACGCGAAAAGAGTGAAACTACTAGGGTAGGGTTCTAATTCTAGTATGTTACAGTGTGTGTGTGTGTGTGTCTAAAGTTGGAATACACTTGAATGTATCAGTGAAATTGTATACTCCAATCTATTTGCATCTTAGATCTTGTTTTCTAAAAATCCAAATTGTTGATCATCTATAGTTTAACTTGAATTTAGGCCACAAGAAAAATTAAAGCTCATTTATATATCTATAGGTCATGTATCTAAGTGGTATAAAGATTATGCATTTCAAAAAGTTTTTTGTGTGTCAATTTTGTAATCCGCAGTTGAATGGCTTATATGTAATGAGCTCAAATTTCTTATGAAAGCTACTAATTTGATATTAAACAAATCTAACGATTTAGAAATAGCCATGATATGTGACAATGACTAGATTGCACAATGTAATTTGTACACTCTTTTGTATTTTTACATGGATATATATATATATATATATATATATATATATATATATATACATATATATACATATATACACATATATATATATGTATATATATATATATATATAGACACACACACACACACACACACACATATATATATACACACACACACACACACACACACACACATATATATATATATATATATATATATATATATATATATATATACATATATAAACATATATATACACATATATATATATATATATGTATATATATGTATATATATATATCTATATATATACCTATATATATATATATATATATATATATATACCTACCTATATATATACATATATACATATATATATATACCTATATATATATATATATATATATATATATATATGTAACTATTAAACTAACAAGGTAAGAACATGTAGAACATTCAATAAAAAATCTGAAATAAATATGTAACTATACATATGTTACAACTGTAACTATTAACTATGTAATGTAACTATTTGGAAGGTAATGTACGTGTACAGTAAAATTATATATATATATATATATAATGTATTTTTATATATATTATACATATATATGTATATATATTTGAGCTACAATACACTCAAGTGTATTGGTCTCGGAATACACCTAACTTTATGATCATTAGATTATTTTTTGCATGGTGGCTTTCTTGAAAAGCACAGAAACTGACTACGTTCGCTTCCTTCCCATGATCTCCATGTGTCATTTTTTTCGATCCTCTCAAGTAATCTATAATTTACTTTCAATTCATATTCAAGCTATATGGAAAACAAAAGCACACTACATGATGTAGATTTGTCATCTAGCATAAGGGAAGTAGCCTCATTCTCCAGGGAAGTCTACAATAGAAGCTGATCAAGCAAATTTACTTCTCTATAGAAGATGATAGAGGCTGTGGAGGAAGGGAAGTATTGTAGTACCATTGAGGTTCAATAAGCTTAGAGTTGGTAGTTGAAGAATGTTGACATATGGCAACCCAGGCTAACACGAAAAAATGTAACCGTAGAGCACAAAATTACATGTTTTGTGATGCATTTATATTGTGTGCACCAGAATGACCATGCGCACTGTGAAGCACATTATGTATCATCACCATGCTCACTGTGAAGAAGCTTGTGAATGCATTTATGGTTGAGGAACGATTGTCGGAAGAAGAAATTTTTTGAACTTGATGTTGCCCTGAAGAAATACAATATAAACTACAATATATTCCTTCCGTCAGTGTTGAGCTGTGTGAAAGTTTGTAAACTTAAATATTTCATTCAGTATTATTTTTCTATAATTGAATCTTCCATGTTTTTTTTTTAAGATTTACGAGAGAACCACCCCCGCAGAAGCGCCACATTCGTGACTCCCCCAGGCGGCGTAAACTCTCGGGTCCCTGGGCGTCCCGCAAACCCAGGAACCATTTAAAGCGCACAGTTGGCCGGCCTGCGCGACGGGTAAACACTTGTGTAGTTCAAAAGTAGTTGCATGAACCCAGGAATCTTCCATGTTGACGTAGCAGCGTACTGCTTTGTGTAGTTCAAAAGTAGTTGCATGTAGTTGGCTCATCCTACATGTCTGCAAAGCTGCACCCTAAACTTGTAGTGGATGAAGTTTTTCATCCACAATATTCCATGTACAAACACTTCTCTGGTTATAAAAGGAAAGTTAGGCTTGTGGTCTAGTTCGTCCATGGCGGCCAATAGATCGTCACATAAGGATTAATAGTTCGACAACTGATAAACGAAGTAATCACATATTGTGCTCAACTTCGTCAAGCATGTGATAGTAAATTAGCAATATTCACAGTGTTGACCTTGAAGCATGTCGTTTGCTCAACTTAGTAAAGCATGTAATACCTCATATAGTTTGTCAAGCCAGAGTCTGAATTTGCTGTTCTTAATTTTAGGAGGTGTGGGCTACTCCTTCTCTTATCAATTAACGTGTTCCTGCCCATGGAATGGTAGGGTTTCCATTTTGTACATCTCACAAGTGGCACAATCCCACACAAAGAGCAGTGACTCCTTGCTAAACAAGGAATATCAAATCATAGGGAGTCATTACGAGTGGAAATTTGTTGGACCCATTTCAAAGGGTGTACGCTGCTTCTACTTTTATCTTGATACACGTGCATCAGCTTATCGGTAGTGTCAGCATTGATTAAATATGACTAACACGCCAGTGTTTGAGATCAGGAGTAGCCTACTCCGTGTAAATCTGGGAACAACAAATCCCATGGCGGTCATGCCATGCATGCATGCATGGTGCTTCGAGGGATGCAGCACAAAACCTCACGCCACTCAACCTAAAGAACCCCGAATAAGTCACACCCAGAACACGATCTACCACATCATACGAGACCATATCAAGTACACAAATTAACTATTTTCTATATGTAATCAGAGGAAAAATAATTGCCACAGATGCATCTATATGTTTCCTTCATATCCTCGTTCGCTCCTAGCTTTCATAACACGGTTGGGATAAGATTAAATCTAAGAAATATACCAAAATAACACACCAAGAATATATTTTTTAGTATAGCACCTAAGTGAAAATCATTTCCAATGCAGTCTACTTGAGTGAAAACATTACTAAGATTGGAGCTTTTCAGGTAAAACTACTAAAAACGTCATCCAGATTTGATCATTCTGCTCAAGACAAAAAAGTGGGAAAAATGCCAAGTCACTTGACATTTTTGCCTCTTTTTTATTTATATTATTTTTTTTCATCTCTCACAATAAGCTCCATTTGGGATGGAGTTTTCAAATGCTTGACCAGAAAAATCCAATCTAGATGGTGTTTTCTCTGTAAAGTAGGCTACTTTGAACATTATATTCATGGAGGTGCTTCAACCAATTCTTTTCCTCAAACTGTGCTATTTTAAATTTTTTTCTTAAATGTATGTGGCTGCTAACTAACTGCAGTCTTTCTCATTATTGTCCAAGGGGTAGAGGCAAAGGGCATCTGTTTGAACATGAACATACCCCTTTTCCCATGGATGATGCACATACAATCTAGACATCAATGAAAAGAAAAAAACAGCAATACCCATTCCATATATAATCGTTCCACAAATAAATTTGTTGCTTCAAAAGCAAAATTGATAAAATTAGTAGCCTCTCTGCTTAACTATATGTTGGTGGTTGACTAGGCACAACCTCATTGCTACTCAATAGTGATAAATGCATAAAACTTTCATGCAACTTAGTAATGACTACTATAACATCCTACTAATGCTTCTTGTTAGGACGATGCATATTTTTCTTCAATCAAAGATTTAAGAGGAAGAACCGACGAAAGAAACAATCACACGAATTTTAGGAGATTTATAAGAGAGGGGAAGGTAAAGTACTATGAAAGGAAGAGAGAGACATAACCAATTTGTCTAACAATGATGTGAAAACATAATGTGGGGAGGCAAAATGGAACGGTTACCAAGAAAAGAACATGTTAAAATGACAGATCAGCTAATCACATTGGAATGATCCAAAGCTTGGGTGCACAGATGAATAGATACACTCAAGTACAATCTAGCTCAACTCTCTCTCTCTCTCTCTCTCTCTCTCTCTATATATATATATATATATATATATATATATGTATGTATGTATGTATGTATAGCAAAAAATTAATTTGAAGTGTATCATTTTTGTTCTCTTTATATGCATGACCTATAAGTGTACTAATGAGGTCATATTTTACATATAGACTGTCAATAACATGTTTAAGAAGATCAATAATTTAAGTTCTCATAATAAAATTTGGATTATGAAGAACCAATGGGGTGTACAGTAACATCAATATACTTGAGTGCATCATAGAATAATTATATATATATATATATATATATATATATATATATATATATCCTTTAATAAGTGAGTTACACTCAACAAAATGGACTAAAATTAAACGTAGTATGTATATATTAAGCATATGAAGATAAATGATTTAGATTGGGAAACATCATTGGGTGTACATTGCAACCTTTATATATATATATATATATATATATATATATATATATATATATATATATATATATATATATATATATATATATATATATATATGTGTGTGTGTGTGTGTCTGCGCATGTGTGTGTGTGGGTGTGTGCGCATGAGAATACACTCGAGTGTGCAGATCACACTGTATATTCAAGTGGCATTTACATATATATCCAATTTTTTTGACAGATTCAAATTGTTAATATTCATTGTTATAACAAATAAATGCTAATGCAAAATTTCAGCCCATTTGGAATTTTCTAAGTCACACTTTCATGACCAACAAATTCGAGTACTGAACTAATTTGAAATACTTATTTTTTGTCACATTTAGATGCATGACCTATAACTATCCAAATGAGCTCAAAATTTTATATGTAGTATGCTAATATGATATTTAAGAATATAAATAGTTTATCTTTTCAAATAAATGATGCATGATGGAAAACAACTTGATTGTATTTGGTCTTCGGTACACTCAAGTGTATTCTAGCCTGAATATATATATATATATATATATATATATATATATATATATGCAAAATTTGAGAACATTTGGACATTTATAGGTCATTTTATAAAGACCATGAAAATTATGCATTTTAAATTAGTTTCGTACGTTGATTTTGTTTCCATTGGATGAGTGACTTACACTCATCCAAATGAGCTCAAAATTTGTACGTAGCCTAGTTATAGTATGACGGTGAAGATCAATAGTGTACATTTTGTAAAAAATAGTCTTGATATGTAAAGACACTTGAGTGTATTCATACGATATATACACTCGAGTGTATTCTATCCTGACTTTACATATATATATATATATATATATATATATATATATATATATATATATATATATATATATATATATATATATGTGTGTGTGTGTGTGTGTGTGTGTGTGTGTGTGTGTGTATAAATACATATATATACATATATGGGATTAAGAGAGAAATATTTCTCCCCCCCTCTCCCATAGCCCATGGCGGAGGTCGGACGCTCGGGAGGGTGATAAATCAAGAGATGCTTCTCCGTGTAGTTTTGAACCTGAGTTCCTTCATTGGGGACCAGCGGAATTCGCCGACCAGATGATTCCCTTACTGGAATATATATATATACATATATATATATGTATGTATGTATGTATAGAATGCACCTAAGCAGTTTACATATTTTTATATATAAGTCTATATATATACACACACCAACATATATAATATTTATATATATACATATACATATGTACATATATATATATATGATATTGTTTTTAATACATACATGAGTACTATAGCAACACTACCCGTCATTGAGGGTGAAACAACAACTTAGTAAATAATGAAAAAGAGTGTTGATGACTTTGTAATATCCCAAAAATGGCGTACTGAAGCAAAACTAAATAGAGGGGGAGATCAACAATTTCTCTGCCAAAAAAACCCCCAAATCTTGACTTCCGGCATTCTTCACTTTCACTGCGGCGTCGTTGCTGCTACTGCAAGGTCTTGATTTTATTTACTTGCACTACTGTTGCTGGTCTCCATTGCTCGTTGTGTACGTTCAGAAGAGACAACTAGAAGAAATGGTACCTGGTGTCTGCCGTTGAGACCAAATGGGGAGAACAAAATCAGGGAAGGCACCTGCAAGGAACACAATGAGTAAGGGTAGAAAAAAGGTGAGAGGAGATGATGATTTGATAACAAGACACTACGATGTTGTCAATAACATTATAGAAGAAGAATTTGTGGATATTGTGTGATGAGATGATGTAACAAAAAAGGTTCCTGAAGAGGGCAATGTACTAGTTGCGATGAAAAATGCAAAGAAAACTAAGAAGAAGAGGCATAGCTGGAAGACGACTAGTACTATTGATGAAGATGAGGCCACTAAAGATGAGAATGCTTCAGTTGAGACCGATACTGTTGAAGCTACTGAAGAAGAGTTTGTTGCTGTGAGTGAGAATGAGGAACCAAAACCTATTGTACGTGAAGCTATTGAAAAAGAGCTAGTTGTTGAATGTGAGAACGAAGAACCAGAAGCAGACCCTGCTAAACAAGAAAGGGTTGTTGTGCATGAAGTTGTTGAAAAAGAATTATTTGTTGCACGTCTGAGTGAAGAATTGGATGCTGCTGAAGAAGGATCTTTTTCAAGATCAATAGAAGAAAGACATCACAAAGGAAAGCAAGGGTAGACTCTGAAGAAAAAACAAAACTTAATTCAAAGGAAAGATTGTTATTGGTAATGTAGACTACTAATCTTCATTCTGATAATTCAAGTTGCACTTGTTTACTGAAATGTAATACAGTGAACTAAAATGTAATAATATCAATGAAAATGTAACTAGGCTAAGCAAAAGGTAACTCATAGACTGTAAAAGTAACTACGTCAACTGGAAAGTAAGTTGGCTAATAAGAAAGTACATGTGTCAATGAAAATGTAACTAGGCTAAGAAAAAGGTAACTCATAGACTATAAAAGCAACTATGTCAACTGGAAAGTAAGATGGCTAACAAGAAAGTATATGTGTCAAAAAAAATGTATCTAGTCTAAGCAAAAGGTAACTCATAGACTGTAAAAGTAACTACATCAACTGGAAAGTAAATTAGACAACAAGAAAGTAACATTCTGAAATTAAAAGTACCTGTATAGATTGGTAAGTAAGAAATATTAACAAAAAAGTATATGTGTGAACTAAAAAGTAACAATATGAAAGGAAAAATATATGTGAATAGAAAAGTAATAGTGTGGACTGATATTTAAATATTTTACTCTATTACTTGAATGTGTGCACGTTTAAGTTCTAGCATAATCACATTAATGTGGTGGATTAATTATGTAAAACAAAATAGTAAATTTGTAAATCAAAAAGTAACTATTCACATACAGAAAGTAACTATTTGAAATGGAAAGTAACGTTACAAATAAAAAAATAACACTATAAAATGGTAAGTAAGTAGGAAAGAAAATTAATAGGAACTTTTTAATACTTTTGCAGGTACACAAAAGCTTTACCACAAATGTTACATTAGGAGTTATAACATCATCCAAAATAGCTTTTCAGTAAGGAGTGCGGGATCACCCCCTTACTAAAGATTTGAAGAATAAAACATCCATTCCAACACACTCAAAGGTATTCTAGAATAGGTGCAAAATTTTCAAACTTCAATAAATGATATTCAAAACAACCAAAGTGTAGCAGTAGAATAAAGATTATGAATATATTCAATTTTCACAAAAGATTACAAAAGTAAATCATCATAATATCCCATAAGGGTTTACATGTATGATACAACATAAGGATCTAGGTAGAGGGAAATCTAAACCATAACAACTTTGTCTCCAAGCTTTAAATCCTTAAGCTAGTACAAAACTTCATGCCTTATCATCCAAGTCCTTCACCTAGGGTTGGAAGCATACCCCAGCACGAAGAGAAAATAGATGACTTCAGCAAAGGATGGCATGTGCATACTAAATAGGAAATTGAGCAATATATGGAATAAAGGACATCAAATATAAAAGGCATCCCATAGAAAGGATAAGGACCACCCAAATGGGTATCACGAGAAAAGGAATTGAAATCATATGATAATAAAAGAATACTTGCCATTAATAAAACATAAAGATTGTTCCACACAAGCACATGTAATGATTTCGGGGACACACCCCATATCATCAACCTACATGCCTGTGAGATAAACATAGCCCTAGAACAATATAAACACAAAGGTGGCCAAGTCGCATAAACTTGAAACCTGATAGAGAAAGGAATACTGCCAATCTCCCAAATATATAAAACATGGGAAAAGAATCACACATCTTGCCCTGGGTATGAAGTTCCTTTCCATCCCAAAAGAGTAGGAAATATCACATCTGCTTGGTAGGAAATATCACACTACCATAAAAACCAATGCAATTACACTAGTCTAGTGCTACTGAATCACATAACATGTTAAGTGTAGAGGCAAGTAGAAAGTATAGTCAGAATATATAAACTAGTCACCACATAAGTGACCAACATATGCATCCACCTCATAAGTGGGCAAAAGACATCATATGTCATCTTTTAGAATTGCATCATGAACAAAGCATAAGGTAATATTTTAAAAGAATATCCATGATCACATGATCAATATCAAATAAGGTAGTTCACATGAACCATGATTTTCAAAAGAAAGGACATTGTGCATAGGCTAATGTCCATAGGATAAAGAGAATGAATAAGCATAGGTGAAATGCTCAACATAGAAGAATAGAGGATACATCATACCTCAACTTCCAAGTCTAAATAGTCCAAGTCAATCCTAGATTCAAGCCTAATCCTCCAAAAAACCTTTAGGGAAGGTGGACAAGTCCAATAATTATGGTTCCCAAGCTTTGAGAGGTTGGTTTCTCCAACAAAGCTCCTATCTCGAGCAAGAAGCACCTTCTCCACATTAGAGGTGAAAAATCCTAACAAATGAACATGGAGATGAGGTGTTTATGGGTTCTAGGTGGGGTTTCACCTTGGAAGGCCATGGTTCTGACCTAGAGGAAGGTGGAAGGAAGACTAACAACATGAAAATAGGGAAGGAAAGGAGGATACTTACTAGGTTTGGTCAAAATCACCAAGGAGGAGCTTCAGAAATCCTAAATAGAGAAATTTGGAACCCTAGGAGCCTTCTTCACTAAGGTAGGCACCTCCTTTTACCTTGGGACAACACCTTCATGTCAAAATAGATTAAGAATGATGCTCTAAACTAGATGAAATAAAGGAGAACAAGAGTTTTTGAATTGGGAGTTGGGAAGGGGCGGATATGGCTATATAAAGAAAGTGGTCTAGTACGAGGTGTCTATGAGACTTTACATGTGTCATGTATAAGGGTGTCCATGGACATGCAAGCCTTTATGGATAAGGAAGAAGTCAATCACGAGGTGTCCATGGAGCTTTCCATGTGTCCTTAGCCTAGGGATTTCATGTACGTGCAAGAGGACAACTCATAGAGGCTTTTTGAATATCAAATTTTGGTTTATGGAAACTTATAGGCCATTCCAACCGATCTCCAATCAAAGAAATAACCCCATTGGTTGATAGCTGCTAAAGGTAAGCTCATTTATAAAGAGGGTAATCCCTAAAATGCCCTTGGAAAGAAACACCTTCAAACCAAGGTGAAACTAGGTGTCCCATGATTCAAATAATAGAGATAGGTAAGGATATATATAAGGATTACAAAGCATGTGACAATTTGCAAAGAAAACCTCCCAATCGGGTAAATTGTAGAAAAGTCTAGAATGTACCTAAAATTGCATAACTTACACAAACAACATTAAAATTGGACCAAACTTCATCCACAAGATAAATTTGATGTTTTGAATACAAATTTAATACTAGTTACATCTTTTGAAGCTATATAATCACATTATTCATTACTTATGTCATTTACTCATTTTCTCTCCAAAACTTATCCTAATATTTCAAGGTTGTCCAAATTAGATGAAATTTGGCATGTAGGCTAATTTTGATATGTAGATTATGAATTTGTAGTTTGTTTCCACTTTTGAGACTTGTTTTTATGAGATATGTCATACGCCCATTATCTAAATTATTCATCCAATTATGTTCCTTATCTTCATATTACTACCAAAATGAGTTATGTTGCATATTTTATGTATCCATTATAAACCTAAGATTAATGTTAAAATATTAGGTCATGTTAAGGTGAAATATACATGTATTATCTCATTGGGGTTATACTAAACATATATTTAGGTGCAACCGTCAACCTTGTTGGGCTATGTCCAAAATGTCAACTTCCAGGGTAGGGTCTGAGATCAAGTATGTTACAGCACACCACCCCTTAAAGGGATTTCGTACTCGAAATCAAAACATCCACATATAAGAAAACAACTTATTCATTACCCCTTAAAGGATTCATTTTATTAAGTCAAAACTATTCTTTAGGTACAAAAGGTTCAACTACACTTCCTTACATCCAACTACATAAGCGTTATGCAAAAAAAAGAAACATAACTTGTAAAGACTAACTATGAACAATGGGTTAACTTGCTCTTATCCATCCTAAAACAAGTCATTTCACTTGGGATACTAGTTCAACATATTAGGGTACCTAAAGATAAATCATATAGATGTCTAAGGCTACTATTGCCTAAAAGCATGCTATTTTGAACAATTCATATCAGCTCAGGCCAGGCTGGTATCATATGGATTTGGTCATCCTTGTAAACCAAGCTAGTGGTACAGAGGAAAATATTGCGAGCCCCCAGACCCTAATTCTTTCTAGACACCTTTGATTTCAACTTCATGTCCTAGTAGCTTCCTAAAGGCCAAGCTAAACAACCTCAAGTTACTATGTTAACTTATGCATCTTTTACTTGTATGTATTTTAAGGATCTATTCATCATTATTCTAAGGTGAAACTATATGATCCTAAATCAACCATTCATCATCTATTGATCAACTCTAGGGAAAACATGTCACTTATAGGTAAGGCAAGGATTCTAACTAGGGAGACAAAATTTAAATAGTCATATTCCGACTACTATTGGCTCTGATACCATGCTGTAAGGAGTGCGGGATCACCCCCTTACTAAAGATTTGAAGAATAAAAAATCCATTCCAAACACACTCAAAGGTATGCTAGAATAGGTGCAACATTTTCAAACTTCAATAAATGGTATTCAAAACAACCACAGTGTAGCAGCGGAATAAAAATTATGACTAAATTCAATTTTCACAAAAGATTACAAAAGTACATCATAATACCACATAAGGGTGTACATGTATGATACAACATAAGGATCTAAGTAGAGGGAAATCTAAACCATAACAAATTTGTCTCCAAGCTTTAAATCCTTAAGCTAGTCAAAACATCATGTCTTATCATCCAAGTCCTTCACCTAGTGTTGAAAGCATACCCCAACAAGAAGAGAAAATCGATGACAACATCAAAGGATGGTATGTTGACGTGGATTATTATCGCACTATCAAATTCACTCGGAGTTGAAATCCCTGAGATTTTACTAAAACCTTGTGCAATAATACCATCCGTAAGAGGACGGGTCTTATCGCAGTATAGTTGAGGATCGAATCCCAGGAGACAACATTTTTAAGAATCGTTGTTAGTCAAATCTAGCTTAAGTAAGACTAATATTTAGAATGATTGATTGGTTTGTCGTTGATTAAACTAAATGTAGGAAGGTAAAAGAGCATAATTGAAGTTTTTTCTAGATTAATGATATGGAATCGCTAGGATGGTACCAGGTTTCACCACCACTGCACATGCAAACACATCAAACACAAAACATCCAAGCAAGAATCTAACTATCCAAATGGAGTTGTTGTGAACCCCCCGCGAGGATAGGCGCACGTAAGTGTCACCTTAGGCATCAAATTTCTCATCGACCTCTGGATCACTCACTTACGACTCTAAAGATATAACATCCAACTGAGGCTGGGGGCCCCCTTGCGGGTAGGCACCATAAAGTGACACTTCTCCCAGTTTAACACAAGATGTGCTTCTTCACACTATTTGAGGACAAGGGAGAGGTTTTTTAGGCATGAGTCAAATGCATCTCTGTATACAAAAAAAATCATCCATAAAAACTTCCATAATTGTTTCAGTGAGACCAGCGAATATGACAGTCATGAAGGTTGCAGGTGCATTACAAAGGCTGAACGACATTCTTCTAAATGTGTATGTTCTGAATGGGCAGGTGAAAGTAGTTTTCTCTTGGTCATTTGGATGTATGGGTATTTGATAGAATCCAGAGTAACCATCAAGATAACAGAAATATTCTTGATGAGCGAATCATTCTAATACTTGATCAAGAAAAGGCATTGGGAAATGATCCTTTCGAGTTTCCTTGTTTAACTTTCTATAATCAATGCACATCCTCCACCCTGTAATACTTCGAGTGGGGATGAGTTCATCATTTTCATTTCTTATCACAGTAGTTACACCTTTCTTCGGGACCACAGGCACGGGACTCACCCATGGTGAATCTTATAACGGATAGATTATCCCAGTAGTGAGCAGTTTAATGACTTCAAGACGGACTACTTCCTTCATATTTAGATTCAATTTGCATTGATGTTCAATAGTTGGCTTGTGATCTTCCATTATGGGGATTTTGTGCATGCACAACACTTGACTAACCCTAGTGAGGTCACTCATCATGTAGCTAATTGCTTTTCTTCTTTCCTTCAATTCCTTCAAAAGTTTGTCTTCTTGTTCCACCGTTAGATATGAATTTATGATGACTGGGCAGATCTTGAATTCATCTAGAAACATGTATTTCAATCCTTCCAGTAGGGGCTTCATTTTAGGAGTTTGTAGCTTTTCACATGCTTCTTCAGTGACATCCACTACTTTTAGTTTGTCAATCTTAGCTTCAGGATCTTCTTCAGCAGTATCGAGGTGGAAAACACAACTTTTCACTTGTTGGTCATCTGAACTTTCTGCATTTGGATTGGTGAGGGTCATCCCTAAAGGATCTTTTTGTTCATAATCCTCCTACATTATAAGTGACATCTGATCTACACACTCAATCAAGTAGACTTCCTCTTGCATGCTTGGCCTTCACATGATTTCAAAAACCTTGAATTTGAGAGTTTCTTTACCTAATATGAGCAACAAAGTTTCTGCTTCAATGTTGATCAAAGCTCTTGCAGTGGTGAAGAAAGGTCATCCAAATATGAGAGGGTACCTAGTGTGTTCCTTTATGTCCATGATATTAAAGTCACACGGAACATATGAATCTTTTCCTACCTTGACAGGGACATCCTCAATGATCCCTAAAGGTAGAGTCACAATGTTATCTGCAAGTTGCATGGTCATGCCAGTCGGGAGAAGTTCAGCAAACCCTAGCCTCATGCAAAGGGTAAGTGGCATGATGGAAATGCTAGCACTAAGATCGGTCAATCCTTTCATATAGTAAGAATCACCGATATGGAAAGAAATCCCATTAGATCCCAGATCTTTCTATTTCTTTGGCATCTTACTCTGGATGATGTCTGAAGTGGTTGTCGCTAACTTTACTATCTCATATTCCTCAGTTATATATTTCCTTGTTAGAAGTGATTTTAAGTACTTCGTCCAGGTTGGTATCTCATCCAGAGCATCTAGAAATGGAATATCAACATGAAGCTTTTTCATAGCTTCTTTGAATTTATTGAAATGAGTGTCGAGCTTGGTTTGCTTCAAACGAGCTGGGAAAGGTGGATGAGGCTTGTATATTGGTACCTCCGGCTCTAGTTTTTCAGTTTCTTCATATCTTTGCTCAGTTGTCTTATCAGCAATCACTAGTTCTTTCGGTTGAGATTCGGGTGTTGTTGAGTCTTGGATGATCACAGATTCATCTTCATCTGTAACAACCACAAGTGGCTTGACAAGAGAATCAGAATAGACTTTTCCATACCTGGTGGTGACAACTTTTAATTGTTCGGGATGCTTAGGATTGTTTTCCCGTTGGCCAGAAAAGGCTCCAACAGGTGGCTTTATGCTAGCTGCAAGTTGAGCTAGTTGAGATTCAATAGCCTTCTACTGGGATGATTGATTAGCTATCATAGTTTGCTGTGTTTGCAACATCTTTTCAATGGCTATTAGCTTGTCATCAGGAAAGGTGGGACCCACTTGTTGTCCTTGTTGTTGATAAGGAACTTGGTTAAGATTTTGGAACTGAGAGTTGTTCTGGTACTGGTTGTAGTTCCTAATCTGAAAGTTTCCCCTAAAGTTCCTTTGATTTCCAAAGTTTTGTTGTTGGTTATACCAAGTTGTCGTGAGTTTTCCGCTCCTAAAGGATTTCCATATTGAAAATCTGGATGGTTCCTATTCTAATTTGGATTATAGTATCCTTGACCAGGAATGGTGTTAACAACATTAAGATTTTCCATTTGACCATTATCTCCATTTCCGCATGTGTTACTTAGAACAACATCATAGAGAACATTGTATGCTAAAGTGGAATGATCAATACTTTTACATGCTTCACAGAATAGTGAAGCAAACTTGATTTGTTCTTGTTATTGAGGGGGTGAACATCCTCTTCCAAATGAAGGAAGGGATGATTTGATATGATCTTGCTTGGCAACTAAGATTTTGAGGGTTTCAACGATAGATTTGAATTCTGGAATAACTTGAGCCATAGCTACTTTCAACACTCCTTTACCTACAGATCTTCCCCAATTAGCTGGATTTTTAGCTCCAAGGGTGATAACTCTCCATGCGCTGTCATAACTCTGACGCATGAAGTTCCCTCCAGATGAGGAATCTAAGAATCTCTTGATATCATCATCCACACCTCTATAGAAGATCTTGATGAGTTGATTCTTGGGAATGTTGTGGTGTGGACACTTGCGTAGAAGCTCTTTATATCTTTCCCATGCTTCAGTAGGGGTTTCTCCAGGGGCTTGAGTGAACATTGTTATACGACCCCTAATTTCATAAGTGAGAGAAGGAGGATAGAACTTTTCTAGAAAAGCATTTTGAATCTGCTCCCAAGTAGTGATAGGTTCACATTGTAGGGAGTTGTACCAACTTATGGATCTATCAACAAGTGAATACTTGAAGAGTCAGAGTCGAATAGCATCATCAGATACTCCATTTTGCTTCGTCATAGAACATAGATCGATGAATCTCAGAAGATGTTCTTGACAATCTTCTCCTTGTTTACCATAGAATGGGTTGTTTTGCAACAAGGTAATACAATGTGCTCGTATCTCAAAGTTGGGAGCATGGATGGGAGGAGGTTGAACTGGGTGATGAACATCAGCAACTTTAGGGATTGAGAACTCCCTAAGATCCTTTTGTAGTTCTGCTACTTGTTCTGCCTCTTGTGCTGCTAGGGTTTCTTCTTGAACTATAGCTCTGACTTCTTGCATGAGCCTCTCTCTCTGTGCATTGATGGCTTGAGCCACCCTTCGGGATACTTCCTCTTCTTGAGCCATTCTTGCTTGTTTTTCTCTATTTTGACGATGGAAGGTTCTGTCAATTTCCAGATCAAAACTGGCGGTGAGTCTGGGATTGTTCAAACAATGCATACACCAGTCTTGGGGGTACCTGAAATGAAAAGATCTAAAGTAAGATTTATGGAGTAGAGTGGGATTCAAGTAGATGATCGATTGTATCAAAAGAAAAACAAGATCCTAGATTAGCCTTACAAGAACTAGATTTGACTAACTGATTTTGTTTTCCCTGACAACGACGCCAAAATTTGACATGGATTATTATCACACTAACAAATTCACTCGGGGTTGAAATCCCTGAGCTTTTACCAAAACCTTGTGCAATAATACCACCCACAAGCAGACGGGTCTTATCGCAGTATAGTTGAGGATCGAATCCCAAGAGACAACATTTTTAAGAATTGTTGTTAGTCAAATCTAGATTAAGTAAAACTAATATTTAGAATGATTGATAGGTTTGTGGTTGATTAAACTAAATACAGGAAGGTAAACGAGAAGAATTAAAGTTTGTTCTAGATTAATGATATGGAATCGCTAGGATGGTACTGGGTTTCACCACCACTGCACATGCAAACACATGAAACACAAAACATCCTAGCAAGAATCTAACTATCCAAATGGAGCTGTTGTGAACCCCCCACGAGGATAGGCTCACGTAAGCATCACCTTATGCATCATATTTATCGTCGCCCTCCAGATCACTTACTTACGACTCCGAAGATACAACATCCAACTGAGGTTGGGCCCCCCCTTATAGGTAGGCACATAGAAGCATCACCGTGGGATAGATGGATCGTCCCCTCACAGATCAAACACTTATGACATCAAGGAACCCTATCAGAAGTCTCTTCAAGGATTCAACCATGCTAACCACCATGTAGGTAGGTGATTAGTCTGTAAGAGAACATCGACGATAAACAAAGAAGATACAATATCCAATTGAAGTTGCGGGCCCCCCTTGTGGGTAGGCACACAGAAGCATCACCGTGGGCTAGATGGCTCATCCCCTCACAGATCACACACTTATGACTCCAAGGAATCCCATTCTATTTCTAGTTTGGGAGTCTACCTCATTAATCGACATTCTACCCTACATATAGAAGTTTTCACAACATATAGAAGAATAAGATGAAAGCAAGAAGGTAATCAAACTACAAACATTATCAATTAACAACGAAATGAAAAGTTATATACATTACCTTGGAATGTTAAATGTAAAGACATGAAAGTATGGGTAGTGGGGCTAGTTCCCGCACCCCAGAGAAAAGGAACTACTCACTCATGGTGCGAGAAACAAGAAGAATAAGAGAAAAGGAAGATTCCTCTGTGAGAATGATGCAGAAGGTAGTCACAGCTCAGTGAAGATGATGTGGTCTTTTATGTCACGTCGGGGCAGATCTGGCCGAGGAGGAAGAACCACCAAGACAGGCTGGGCAGATCTTCTTCTCCACCTTCTTTCTCTTCTCAGCCTCCTTGCCCACAGCAAGAGGAGGTGTGGGCGGCTTGACAATGGCATGAAGATGGTGGAGTGGCGGCGGTGTGGAAGGGGGACCGATCCTTTGCTCAGGTAGCCTATCGGCATCCTGGAATCAATTCCCAAATGAGGACCCTTACGGTTCTATTTATAGGCTCAAGCTGGGTCCTCACATTTTTTCTGTGAACTCCTTCCAAATGGTTTGGAGTAAGGTGCCTCCAACTGGTCTTCGTCCAAAAGGTCTTGGAGACCGTTTGATGGCCAAATGGTCTTGTGTCTTTGTCCAAACGGTCTTGAGGACCAGTGGCCTCCAAACGGTCTTTGGCGAATGATCTTGCTCTTAATCGGTCTTCACCTAAGTGTCCAAATGGTCTTAAGGACCGATGGGATCTGATCGGTCTTGACTCCAAATGGTCTTAGAGACTGTTGAGGCTTGCACAGTCATGCTGACATCCAAACAGTCTTGGCTTCTATCAGTTTTCTACATCCAAATGGTCTTGGAGACCGATTGGTTTTGTGCCCCGAACGGTTTGGGTCTCTGGCATTCTTCTCCTCCAAACGGTCTCGCGGTCGTGCACCGCCAAACGGTCTTGAGGATCGTCAGTTCCCAAACAGTCTTCAGTGTCCAAATGGTTTGGAGATGCAAACGGTCTTGAAGACTAATGGGTTCCAAACGGTCTTCGTCATCCAAATGGTCTTGAGCAACCGACCGGTCCTTGGTCCAAATGGTTTTGAAACTGTTAGGTGTCATACGGTCATGAGACTCTTTAGGTGAATTTCTAGAAATGAGACTGTTTAGGTGTTCTAGTTCTACTGGGAGGTGGCATGACTTTCATATATTAGTCGAAAAGGTGTAGTCCCAAGGGGAGTTTTAAAAGCAGTTCGGTAGGACCACAAGGTGTCATTGATTTTTACTGACCAATCTTTCCAATTGCGGCCTACAGTCTTTTCCAAAATAGCCTTGAGTTGACGGTTAGAAACCTCTACCTGTCCACTGGTTTGTGGATCATAGGGTGAGGCTACCTTGTGAGTTACACCATATTTCCTCAGCAACGCTTCAAAGCTTCTTTCCAGAAAATGAGAACCTCCGTTAGAAATCACAGTGTGTGGGACTCCAAATTGGGGGAAAATGATATCTTTGAACATTTTGATCACAAGTTTGGAATCACTAGTGACGATAGGTATGGCTTCAACCCATTTTGAGATGTAATCCACTGCCACTAGGATGTAGGAAAATCCATGAGAAGATCGGAATGGACCCATGTAGTCCACACCCCAAACATCAAATATCTCGACTTCTTTCCACAAGTTCTGTGGCATCTCATCTCTCTTTGTTATGTTACATGTTCTTTGACATTTGTCACATGATAGAACAAAGTCATAGGAATCTTTGGATATGGTTGGCCAAAAGAATCCACATTGCAAAACCTTTAAGGTAGTTTTCTTGGAACTCATGTGGCCTCCAACTGGGCACGAGTGACATTGTTCTAAGATAAGTTGAGCTTCTTCCTCAGTGATACAACGTTTGTATAGACTATCAGCATAGAGTTTGAAGAGGTACATATCATCCCAATGATATTGTTTTACATCGTGCAGGAATTTCTTCAATGTACTTCCGGTGCATTCAGGGTGGATAACACCTGCAGCCAGGTAGTTTACATAGTCTGTGTACCAGGGGATAGCCCCTAAAACTTTCATAAGTTGGTCGTCTGGAAGAGAATCATTGATGGGGATCTTCTCGATTTCCAGGGCATGGATACGACTGAGGTGGTCTGCTACGACATTCTATGTACCTTTCTTGTCTCTTATCTCCAAATCAAACTCTTATAAGAGGAGAATCCATCTAATTTACCTAGGTTTAGCATCTTTCTTTGCCAGGAGGTAACAGATAGTGGCATGATCTGTGTAGACTATGGCTTTTGAACTAATGAGGTAGGATTTGAACTTGTGAAAGGCATACACGGCCATAAGAAATTCTTTCTCGGTAGTTGCATAATTCCTCTTAGCTTCGTCAAGGGTTTTTGATGCATAGTAGATCACATAATGTTTCTTTTCTATACATTGGCCCAAGACATCACCCACAACATAATCACTGGCATCACACATAATTTCAAAAGGGTGATCCCAATCAGGGGCTCTGATGATGGGTGTTGTTGTAAGAGCATGCTTTAGATGGTTGAAACATTTAACACATTCTTCGTCAAAATTGAATTCAACATCCTTTAGTAGCAAATTTGTCATAGTCTTGGTTATCTTTGAGAATTCCTTTATAAACCATCGGTAAAAGCCTGCATGACCAAGGAATGCACAAACCTCCCTTATATTGATAGGGATAGAGATCTTGGAAATTACTTCGATCTTGGCCTTGTCTACTTGAATTTCTCAATTACTGACCCTATGGCTGAGGATAATACCTTCCTTTACCATAAAGTGACACTTCTCCCAGTTTAACACAAGATGTGCTTCTTCACACCATTTGAGGACAAGGGAGAGGTGTTTTAGGCATGAGTCGAATGAATCTTCGTATATAGAAAAATCATCCATAAAAACTTCCATAATTGTTTCAGTGAGACCAACGAATATGGCAGCCATGAAGGTTGCAGGTGCATTATAGAGGCCAAATGACATTCTTCTAAATGTGTATGTTCCGAATGGGCATGTGAAAGTAGTTTTATCTTGGTTGTTTGAATGTATGGGTATTTGATAGAATCCAGAGTAACCATCGAGATAATAGAAATATTCTTGATGAGCCAACCATTCTAATACTTGATCAATAAAAGGCATTGGGAAATGATCCTTTCGAGTTGCCTTGTTTAACTTTCTATAATCAATTCACATCCTCCACCCTATAATCGTTTGAGTGGGGATGAGTTCATCATTTTCATTTCATATCACAGTAGTTCCACCTTTCTTCGGGACCACATGGACTGGACTCACCCATGGTGAATCCGATATCAGATAGATTATCCCAGCAGTGAGCAGTTTAATGACTTCAAGACAGACTACTTCCTTCATATTTGGATTCAATTTGTGTTGATGTTCAATAGTTGGCTTGTGATCTTCCATCATGGGGATTTTGTGCATGCATAATGCTTGACTAACCCCAGTGAGGTCGCTCATCTTGTAGTCGATTGCTTTTCTTCTTTCCTTCAATTTCTTTAAAAGTTTGCCTTCTTGTTCCACCGTTAGATCTGAATTTATGATGACTGGGCAAATCTTGAGTTCATCTAGAAACACGTATTTCAATCCTTCCAATAGGGGTTTCATTTCAGGAGCTTGTAGCTTTTCACATGCTTCTTCAGTGACATCCACTGCTTTTAGTTCCTCAATCTTAGCTTGAGGATCGTCTTCAGCAGTATCGAGGTGGAAAACACAACTTTTCACTTGTTGGTCATCTAAACTTTCTGCATTCAGATTGGTGAGGGTCATCCCTAAAGTATTTTCTTATTCATAATCCTCCTTCATTAGGAGTGACATCTTTTCTATGCACTCAATCAAGTAGACTTCCTCTTGCATGCTTGGCCTTCGCATGCTTTCAAAAACCTTCAATTTGAGAGTTTCTTTACCTAATCTGATCAACAAAGTTCCTGCTTCAACGTTGATTAGAGCTCTTGCAGTGGTGAGGAACGGTCATCCAAAGATGAGAGGGTACCTAGTGTCTTCCTTTATGTCCATGATGACAAAGTCACACAGAACATAGGAATCTTTTCCTACCTTGACAGGAACATCCTCAATGATCCCTAAAGGTAGAGTCACATTGTTATCTGCAAGTTGTATGGTCATGTTGTTGGGTTTTAGGGGAGGCAGAGAAGGCAGCGGAAACAAAAAGTTTCCTCCCTAAACCCGGAACAAGGAAACACGTCAACGTCTATATAATTGGAAAGGATGGTTTGTGGAATCATACCTTGTCCCGAGTCTTGCTCGGCGACAATACCTCGCGCCTTGCACGGTCTTCAACTCTGGTCTTGGACGGTGTCTATGCAGCTCCTGGTCGCACTGGGACTGACGACTCCTCCTCTCACCGGGACTGTCAGGATTGACAGTTGTCCTCCTGAGCGGTAGTGACCTCCCACCTCTAAAGTAGTCCACACGGACCACCTGGAACTCCAATCTCCTTGTCCCACAAGGAATTGGAAGGAGTCGCACCCTCCTATTGACGTACTAGTCGCCAACACACTCTCCTGCTACCAATTGCAACTACAGTTGTCTTTCCCTTGCTGCACCTCCCTTTGCTGGAAGCACTTGCTCGGGCTCTCTCTCGGTTACCAAAACAAGAGAGAATGACAACTTTGCAGAGCAACTGGTTGCACTGAGTTGTACTCTGAGAAGCCCCCAATACCCCTATATATATAGGAGGGTCATGGGACATGGTTCTCTGTCCTCGGCAATATGGGACTAAAGCAGGAGTAGAAGGGTTCGAGATTTTCCACAAAAAGCAACCAACTCGCCACCTGAACCGATCATTTCACAACTGAAACGGTCGGTTGGGACCTTGAACCGGTCGGTTGGAGCACCAACTGATCGTTTGGGACCCATGAGCCGATCGGTTCACTTCTGAACCGGTCGGTTCGTGGTCCTGATCAGTTTCCGATTGGCTTTCCTTCTTTTGTTTCTAATAGGTATCTAATACCAATCCTTGTTCCAATCAAATTGGGCAAGTGAAATGCAAGGAAAATTCTCACCGACCTGACTTTCCCAACTTGCTCGGTTGCACCAGTTGAATCGATCGTTTCAACACTTGAACCGGTCATTTCACTCTGACCATGAGCCGATCGACTCAACACTTGAGCCGACTGGTTCAACAACCTCATCCGACCGGTTCAACACTTGAGCCGATCGGTTGGGAGTGCATGTTGTGCAGAATCAGTCAATTGTGATTTCAATCAATCTGATACTCTAATCAATGCATCCAACACCATGAACCATATGATATTGAGCCATCGACTGATTGAGTGTTTAATTGAACTACTAAACTCCTTTAGTAATCAATCTAAACATTGCTTGTCGACAAAACTCCTCTTCCAGGTTAAATCCTATGTGTGTGACCCTGCAGGTCCATTTCACGTTGGCAGTGAAAGTCCATAACACTTATGACTTCACAAGCAAAGAGTGGTGCCTAGTCACACATCAGTGCTACCCAAGTGAAAGTAGAAAGTTGGAGAACAACTTTCAACCTACAATCCGTGAATGGTGTTACAGTGAATGTATAATTCCTTTTTCGCTGATATCCTGAATGAACTCGAGGCATGGAACAGTCATCCTATCAACGTTCATTCACTTTCTTGATCTCAGAGTAGATTGGAAGAGATATGTATGACATCAATATCACATACTGATTCACACATGTGTGCGCATGCCTATTTCAATCCTACTCATCAAGTGGCCTTGGATATCAAACTCCCTCAGGAGGGACAAATCCCATATCTATCACTCACCCCTCAAAAGCCCCATGTGTCAAAGCCACCCAATCATCACCTTTATAACAACCCATGTTTCAGGACTGCGTTTGATGATGTCAAAGTGTGCCCAACGCCATGTGTTGAGTGTTGTGATTTCAGGTCAAAGAATCACACTCACCACCATCACTGTGAGTACTGACTGTGACTACCATGTCATGGTTCCATGTGTCAAACTCACGGTGGGTCTGTCCGGTACCTTGTTCTCTAACAAGTACCTATGTGTTTTGTTTGATATCTCTATATCATGACTAATGAGATTCTGTCATCAACCAACAACACAATCTAGTCTTGTGTGTCATTGTTGTCTATCTACCTTCCACAATGACATCCGACTAGGGACATAATGAGAATGTACAAACTCTTAGCATCCGTATGATCTCATCGTTCAGGTCATGAACCTAAAGGCATACATCATTGAGTACTGTCATTCTCTCGACATTCAATTTGTTCTATCATTATCTCATATGACTGAACCAGAAAGCATTGGAAGCTTGCCTTTGATGTTTATCAAATCAATCTTAATGTATCCCATCAATCATCCCATGATTGGCTCTCAGGCCATACATACCAACAGACTCCCACTTGCACTGCGAGCCAATCACCCTTGAATCATATTCATAGTGATCTTCAAACATGTCCCACATGTTACTGTGCTCTAGTGCCAACATAGTGAGTAATGGAAACACCTTGCCAAAGTCAGTCTTTAACTGCATGTCTCTCATCTCTTCGCTATATGTCACACGTATGAGATGGAGTTGCCGTAATATGCGATCTAGTATTCCCTTGCTAACCTTTAGCCACATTGCATGATCAAGGATTCCAGACTTGTCATCAATGAGTGGAATATCTATAAGTTCATCTCATGAACTTCCAGATCTATATAGTATCCACTGTTGTTTTCTAACACACGGATACTCAGCATTTCCTTTTAAACAGCTTTATTGGAACATTTCCAATTATCAACAAACTTTCACTTTATATATCCCATATATAATTTTTGCGATTAATTTTCTGTCCTTTTCGGAAGTTCGCATCAATGTAACTCTTTACATCGAACTCTTCCTTATCTCCATAGAATTAGTACTTCTTAAGTACTTATCAAGTTCTCATGGTGTTCCAGTAACCCTTACTGGAAGTAGACAGACATCCACTCATCATGTCCCACATACGAGTTATCAGGATGAGCATATCATATTGTCATGTCATACATACAAAATGATGAATGCATTTTGTTCTTGCCATGTCCATACATGCAAGATAATGGGATGATTACATACATGATAGATCCATATATATTCTTAGTGTTCCCATTCTTCATAAGAATTGGACACTTGGCCTTGGGATACTAACTCCATGTAACATGGACAAGTTTTCTCCCACTGAATCTGTTTACACTGAATCCTTCAGTACAGATTGCCAATGTATGCTCTCTCTTTTATAGGTCAAGAGGTTTTCGAGAACTATTTCTATAGTTCTCTATTCCTATCACATAGGAAACTTCTCTATCTTCCTTAAAGATAATTTCCACTTTTGGATTTCCATTCTAGAACATTTCCATTTCACATCAACATGTGGAATGTGAATACGCTCCCACTAAATCACAGATCCCTTCTTTATCTTTGACATATCAGTCAAACCCTTTGACTATATCATCAAAGTAAAGATCCAATTCTGAGTTGCTTGTACTCAATCAATCACATTGATTAATCCATTGTAACTTATAGACTTCATTTGCATTAGTGGATTCATAAACCTTATAGGTTGTATCACGTACACATCCTTGTTTTATTCCTCATAGGAATGCGGTTTTAGTATCCTGATGCCAAATGTCTTATTCATTAAGTTGCAATCAACAAGCATCATCCTTCTCAAAATGTTATCCATGTGTATTAACACTTAAAGACTTATTTGCACTTATGGATTTCCATCCAATGGGTGCTACCATCAAGGTCATACCTTATGGTTCACATGGAAGTCATTTAGGATGTAATGGTCATAAACCATAACTCAAAATTCAGTTCCTCATATTCATCTAGATAGTTGACTCATCACATGAACAACTCATCATATAGATAATTGAGGTGCATCTGTTAAGGATATAAGAACTCACAACTCCTTGTGATTCTTAATGTCCTTTATTAGTGTGGGGTATTCTTTTATTAAGAAGAATTCAGCTATTCGATAATCATTCTCTAACTCCTTAGAGTATGATTCCTTCTTGATTTAGACATCACCATGCCTTAATCATGAGTTCACTATGATACACTATCATAATCACTCATAAGGATCTCAAACATTTGGTCTAAGTATTTCAATTCATTGATCTCATCATGAATTAACACCTTACCAAATTCGTACTTCATCTATGATATTCTTGAACACTTCAAGATATTCATATTGGTATTTCTCTAAACACCATTTGAAGTATTAGCATTTACTCCAATAAGTATGTAAATACATCACATGTATTATACCTAATAGGATAATCATTCTCCCACTACCTTTAGTGAAGATTGATTAATCATGTCCAAGATATTCATGTCTCTTACTGGTTCTCTAACCAAAAGAGTCTAGATTTATCCATCATATGGAAACTAGAAATGAATCTCTCATGATTTATGCTAATTTTATTGTTTGAGTTATCTATAACTTTTAGGTATCATTTTATCTTATGCATACCATGTATCACAAGATAAACAAGGCATTGTCACAAAGATCATATCTTTAAGATTGAAACATCAACTTTATTAATTGCCATCATTGTCATACAATATGCAAAAATAAATTGTTTCTATCTATTGGCAATATATGAAATAGTAGTTCTCAACTCTATTCCGTGCCCTTTAGGCTGAAATAAACCAAAAGATACTCCTATCTATGGTAGCAACACTTACTCCAATGATGGGTACTCCTTTCTTGGTCCTTTCACAAAGGCCATCACTTCTTTGCGGATCTTGCATATCATATATGATAGATCCATATCTTGGTATCATATATCTCAGATAAAGAAGCGGTTCATTTCATGATACCTTAGGTGGAGATTTCCATCCCCTCCTTCAGCTTCTTTTGTTCTTCCAGATATAGAGGGTAATTCCCTCATACACCCTTTCCCCATGTGCCTTGAGGCTGAAGACGGCTTGGATTGCTGGCTAGCATCAGAACACTTCTTTCCTTTGCCCTTGTCCTTGCCCTTAAGAATTACCTTTTCTTTGATCATATCAAAGATTATGGTTTGTCTTTCTTCATCTTTGCCTCTACTGTCCTCAACATGTCCAAAAACTCTGTCAACGTTTGTCAAAGTTGTTCATGTTGTAGCTTATCATGAATTGTATGATTCTCACAACATTTGCAGTATCATACCAATAGCCAACTCTTGGCTCAGAGGGGATCCTTCTGAGTCAGGTTTTCCACATACCCAATCACATTGAGTGTGTGAATACCTTACTTGGATGTCCTTCTGTCATGACATACTAGGACAATGTCCTTGAGACATCATATGTCTCATGTTGTCTCTGCAACTCATAGTTCAGAGAACACAACATCAAGAACTCCTCATAAATGTCATTCTCGGTATGCTTCCATAAGCATACTTTCAGCCATTGATGTGGTGGGATTGAGTTCATCTGGTCTTGGTATAACTAGGACTTAGAGCTTTCGCTCTTTGATTGAGAACGCTTCTCATCATCCTAACCAGTCGTGGAATTATTCCCATTTAATTTTTTGGTCTCAACGACCGATCGCAAATAAAGTGATTATTGTTGATTAATCATTTATTTTAACAAAAGGAAATATATGCAATTTTAGTCCAAAACTCTTTTGACTTATTTGATTGATTTGAAAAGTTAACGATAAAAAATTAGGCCTTTAATTAATTATCACTCCCACTATTTTAGTTCAAATTGATAGCCCTCACCATCAATTCGGAAGATTGTAGAGTACAACCTTCTAGTTGGCAAGATCCTGAAATCCTCTAAGTCATGGACCAGCTTGGGCTGTCACCCACAACTTAGATCTCTCAGGTAGGCAACACTTTCCAATTGCATCATATGCAACTCTTGATAAGATGTCATATGCAACTCCTTGCCATGAACATCTCCATGCCTCAATGTGCTAGATCCTATCTAGGTCACCTTGTTAAGTCTGACCCAAAGCAAACACGATGAATATGCACCCTTCTAGGGCAAACCCACACATTCATCCTTCACGCTTCCACGAGATAGACGGTGCACCACGCTAGGGCGTGCCCACACTTGGTCGATCAAGCTTTTCACGTGTGTCGCATTTGGAAGGCATCTAAAACTTAATATTTTAATGAGGGATTTGGTTTTTATATACATATACATATCCAATCACCACAATACATAGTACGTATCATATACATGCTATATCCCACAGAAAACATGCACAAACGATAAAAAGTGATGATTATGGCCATCCTAATGTGATTCCTCGAGCCAAGAGGAATCACGGTCATCTAGGTCTACATCACATGCAACATGTACAAGATGAACTCTGTGCCTTGCCATTCGAGTTGATCAACTCATCCCATGAATGATCTGCTCTCTCTGGCCGGTCGTCTGGGTGCCACCAGCCGATCGGTTGGCTCCTCCAACTGATCGGTTCGCCTGGTCGTCGTGCATCTACTTCTAGCCGCCACCCGCTCGTCTCGCTCCTCGAACCGGTCATCAACCGATCGGTTCACTCCTTGAACCGATCGTCTGGAATGTCAACCGATCGGTTCACGCCTTGAACTGATCGTCTCAGCTGTTGTCAGATGTCCTCCATTCTTTGACATAACAAGAAATAAAATCTATCCTAATTTTACATTGCTTAAAAGGGAAACCCCGAGTTACATTCGGGGGGAGCAAAGGTAGGAAAGAATCTCGAATTATTTCGAGTTACATCAGGAATAGGAGAGGGAAGATCGGTGCGTAGACCGATATGCAAGAAACCACATACAACCATACACATATAGGGTTTATTGGCCATAACCACGCTATACATCCACCACAAACCTCGTTTAAGGGTGACGCATATCGAGTGCATTAATAATACATATCATATATGTAATTGGGGTTTGTGGATTTAGGATTGGACATGCATAAAGCCAATATTATTCACATCGTATGCAATAAATAAAGGCAACAAACCAAAATCGATCATATCGATATTCCTAAAATATAGAGCAGTTGACGTGGCTCTGATACCACTGTTGGGTTTTAGGGGAGGCAAAGAAGGCAGTGGAAACAAAAATTTTCTCCCCCAAACCCAGCACGAGGAAATGCGTCAATGTCTATATAATAGGAAAGGATGGTTTGTGGAATCATACCTTGTCTCGAGGCTTGCTCGGTGACAATACCTCGCTCCTTGCGCGGTCTTCAACTCCGGTCTTGGACGGTGTCTGTGCAGCTCCTGGTCGCACCGGGACTGACGACTCCTCCTCTCACCGGGACTGTCGCGATTGACAGTTGTCCTCCTGAGCGGTAGTGACCTCCCACCTCTGAAGTAGTCCACACAGACCACCTGGAACTCCAATCTCCTTGTCCCACAAGGAATTGGAAGGAGTCACACCCTCCTATTGACGTACTAGTCGCCAACACACTCCCCTACTACCAATTGCAACTGCAGATGTCTTTCCATTGTTGCACCTTCCTTTGCGGGAAGCACTTGCTCGGGCTCTCTCTCGGTTACCAAAACCAGAGAGAACGGCAACTTTGCAGAGCAACTGGTTGCACTGAGTTGTACTCTGAGAAGCCCCCAATACCCCTATATATAGGAGGGTCATGGGACATGGTTCTCTGTCCCCGGCAATATGGGACTAAAGCAGGTGTAGAAGGGTTCGAGATTTTCCACAAAAAGCAACCAACTCACCACCTGAACCGATCGTTTCACAACTGAAATGGTCGGTTGGGACCTTGAACCGGTCGGTTGGAGCACCAACCGATCGGTTGGGACCCATGATCCGACCGGTTCACTTCTGAACCGGTCAGTTCGTGGTCCTAATCAGTTCCCGATTGACTTTCCTTCTTTTGTTTCTAATTGGTATCTAATACCAATCCTTGTTCCAATCAAATTGGGCAAGTGAAACGCAAGGAAAATTCTCACCGACCTGACTTTCCCAACTTGCTCGGTTGCACCAGTTGAACCGATCGTTTCAATACTTGAACCGGTCATTTCACTCTGACCATGAGTCGATCGACTCAACACTTGAGCCGACTAGTTCAGCAACCTCAGCCGACCGGTTCAACACTTGAGCCGATTGGTTGGGAGTGCAGGTTGTGCAGAATTAGTCAATTGCGATTTCAATCAATCTCATACTCTAATCAATGCATCCAACACCTTGAACCATATGATATTGAGCCATCGACTGATTGAGTATTTATTTGAACTACTAAACTCCTTTAGTAATCAATCTAAACATTGCTTGTGGACAAAACTCCTCTTCCAGGTTAAATCCTATGTGTGTGACCCTGCAGGTCCATTTCACGTTGGCAGTGAAAGTCCATAACACTTATGACTTCACAAGAAAAGAGCGGTGGCTAGTCACACATCAGTGCTGCCCAAGTGAAAGTAGAAAGTTGGAGAACAACTTTCAACCTACAATCCGTGAATGGTGTTACAGCGAATGTATAATTCCTTTGTCACTGATATCCCGAATGAACTCGAGGCATGGAACAGTCATCCTGTCAACGTTCATTCACTTTCTTGATCTCAGAGTAGATTGGAAGAGATATGTATGACATCAATATCACATACTGATTCACACATGCGTGCGCACACCTATTTCAATCCTACTCATCAAGTGGCCTTGGATATCAAACTCCCTCAGGAGGGACAAATCCCATATCTATCACTCACCCCTCAAAAGCCCCATGTGTCAAAGCCACCCAATCATCACCTTTATAACAACCCATGTTTCAGGTCTGCGTTTGATGATGTCAAAGTGTGCCCAACGACATGTGTTGAGTGTAGTGATTTTAGGTCAAAGAATCACACTCACCACCATCACTGTGAGTACTGACTGTGATTACCATGTCATGGTTCCATGTGTCAAACTCACGGTGGGTCTGTCTGGTACCTTGTTCTCTAACAAGTACCTATGTGTTTGGTTTGATATCTCTATATCATGACTAATGAGATTCTGTCATCAACCAACACCACAATCTAGTCTTGTGTGTCATTGCTGTCTATCTACCTTCCACAATGACATCCATCTAGGGACATAATGAGAATGTACAAACTCTTAGCATCCGTATGATCTCATCGTTCAGGTCGTGAACTTGAAGGCATACGTCATTGAGTACTGTCATTCTCTAGACATTCAATTTGTTCTATCATTATCTCATATGACTGAACCAGAAAGAATTGGAAGCTTGCCTTTGATGTTTATCAAATAAATCTTAATGTATCCCATCAATCATCCCATGATTGGCTCTCAAGGAATACATACCAACACATGCCATTCGGGAGAAGTTCAAAAAACCCTAGCCTCTTGCAAAGGCTAAGTGGCATGATGGAAATGCTAGCACCAAGATCAACTAATCCTTTCTTACAGGAAGAATCACCGATATGGCAAGAAATCCCAAAAGATACTAGATCTTTCTATTTCTTTGGCATCTTACTATGGATGATGTCTGAAGTGGTTGTCGCTAACTTTACTTTCTCATATTCCTCAATTATATATTTCCTTATTAGAAGTGATTTTAAGTACTTCGTCCAGGCTGGTATCTCATCCAGAGCATCTAGAAAGGGAATATCAGCATGAAGCTTTTTCATATATTCTTTGAATTTATTGAAACGAGTGTCGAGCTTGGTTTGCTTCAAATGAGCTGGGAAAGGTGGACAAGGCTTATATACTGGTACCTCTGGCTCTGGTGTTTCACTTTCTTTAGATCTTTGCTCGGCTGTTTTATCAGCAATCACTAGTTCTTTGGGTTGAGATTCGAGTGTTGTTGAGTCTTGGATGATCACAGGTTCATCTTCATCTGCAACAACCACAAGTGGCTTGACAGGAGAATTAGAATAGTCTTTTCCAAACCTGGTGGTGATAGCTTTTAATTGTTCAAGATGCTTAGGATTGTTTTCTAGTTGGCCAGCAAAGGCTCCACTAGGTGGCTTTATGCTAGCTGCAAGTTGAGCTAGTTGAGATTCAATAGCCTTCTGCTGGGCTTGCTGATTAACTATCATAGTTTGTTGTGTTTGCAACATATTTTCAATGGTTGTTAGCTTGTCATCAGGAGAGATGGGACCGGTTTGTTGTCCTTGTTGTTGATAAGGAACTTGATTAAGATTTTAGAACTGAGAGTTGTTCCGGTACTGGTTGTAGTTCCTATTCTGAAAGTTTCCCCTAAAGTCCCCTTGATTTCCAAAGCTTTGTTGTTGGTTATACTGAAATCCTGGTGGGCTTCTTTGCTGATTAGTTGAACCAATTTGTTGCGAGTTTTCCGCTCCTAAAGGATTTCCATATTGAAAACCTAGATGGTTCCTATTCTGATTCGGATTATAGTATCCTTGACCAAAATTGGTGTTAGCAACATTAAGATTTTCCATTTGACCATTATCTCCCTGTATGCATGTGTTGCTTAGAACAATATCGTAGAGAACATTGCATGCTAAAGTGGAATGATAAGTACTTTTACAGGCTTCACAAAATAGTGAAGAAGAGTTGATTTGTTCTTGTTGTTGAGGGGGTGAACGTCCTCTTCCAAATGCAGCAAGGGATGATTCAATATGATCTTGCTTGGAAACTAAGAGTTTGAGGGTTTCAGCGAAAGATTTTTATTCTGGAATAACTTCATCCATAGCTACTTTCAACACTCATTTACCTACAGATCTTCCCCAATTAGCTTGATTTTCAGCTCCAAGGGTGACAACTCACCATGCATTGTCATAATTTTGACGCATGAAGTTCCCTCCATATGAGGAATCTAAGAATCTCTTGATATCGTCATCCACACCTCTATAGAAGATCTCGATGAGTTGATTCTTGGGAATGTTGTGGTGTGGATACTTGCGTAGAAGCTCTTTATATCTTTCCCATGCTTCAGTAGGGGTTTCTCCAGGGGCTTGAGTGAACATTGTTATAAACCCCTAATTTCATAAGTGAGAGGAGGATAGAACTTTTCTAGAAAAGCATTTTGAAGTTGCTCCCAAGTAGTGATAGGTTCACATTGCAAGGAGTTGTACTAACTTATGGGTCTATCAGCAAGCGAATACTTGAAGATTCAGAGTCAAATAACATCATCAGATACTTCATTTTGCTTCATCATAGCACATGGATCGATGAATCTCAGAAGATGTTTTTGACAATCTTCTCCTTGTTTACCATAGAATGGGTTGTTTTGCAGCAAGGTAATCCAATGTACTCGTATCTCAAAGTTGGGAGCATGGATGGGAGGAGGTTGAATTGGGTGATGAACATCAACAGCTTTAGGGATTGAGAACTCCCTAAGATCCTTTTGTAGTTCTACTTCTTGTGTTGCCGCTTGTGCTGCTAGGATTTCTTCTTGAATTGCAGCTCTGGGTTCTTGTATGAGCCTCTCTCTTTGTGCATTGATGGCTTGAGCCACCCTTTGGGCTACTTCCTCTTCTTGAGCAATTCTTTCTTGGTTTTCTCTGTTTTGACAATGGAGGGTTCTGTCAATTTCCAGATCAAAACTGGCGGTGAGTCTGTGACTGTTCAAACAGTGCATACACCAATCTTGGGGGTACCTGAAATGAAAAGATTAGAAGTAAGATTGATGGAGTAGAGTGGAATTCAAGTAGATGATCGATTGTATCAAAAGAAAAACAAGATCCTAGATTAGCCTTAAAAGAACTAGATTTGACTAACTAATTATGTTGTCCCCGACAACGGTGCAAGAATTTGATGTGGATTATTATCGCACTAACAAATTCACTCAGGGTTGAAATCACTGAGCTTTTACCAAAACCTTGTACAATAATACAACCCGCAAGCGGACGGGTCTTATCGTAGTATAGTTGAGGATCGAATCCCAAGAGACAACATTTTTAAGAATCGTTGTTAGTCGAATCTAGCTCAAATAAGACTAATATTTAGAATAATTTATTGGTTTGTGGTTGATTAAACAAAATGTAGGAAGGTAAAAGAGCAGAGTTAAAGTTTGTTCTAGATTAATGATATGGAATCGCTAGGATGGTATCGGGTTTCACCACCACTGCACATGCAAACACATCAAACACAAAACATCCAGGAAAGAATCTAACAATCGAAATGGAGCTCCTGTGAACCCCCCGTGAGGATAGGCTCACGTAAGTGTCACCTTAGGCATTAGATTTCTTATCACCCTCCAGATCACTCACTTATGACTCCGAAGATACAACATCTAACTGAGGCTGGGGGCCCCCCTTGTGGGTAGGCACACAGAAGCGTCACCATAGGCTAGATGGCTTGTCCCCTCACGGATCACACACTTACAACCTCAAGGAACCCTATCAGAAGTCTCGTCAAGGAGTCAACTGTTCTAACCAACAAGTAGGTAGGTGATTAGTCTGTAAGCAAACATCGACGATAAACAAAGAAGATACAATATCCAACTGAAGCTGCGGGCCCCCCATGTGGGTAGGCATACAGAAGCACCATTGTGGGCTAGATGGCTCGTCCCCTCATGGATCACACACTTACAACTCCAAGGAATACCATTCTATTTCTAGTTTGGGAGTCTACCTCATTAATCGACATTCTACCCTACATATAGAAGTTCTTACAACATAGGGAAGAATAAGATGAAAGCAAGCAAATAATTAAACTACAAACATTATCAATTAACAACGAAAGAAAAGTTATATACATTGCCTTGAAATGTTAAATGTAAAGACATGAAAACATGGGCAGTGGGGCTAGTTGCCGCACCCCAGCGAAAAGGAGCTACTTGCTCATGGTGAGAGAAACAAGAAGAATAAGAGAGAAGGAAGATTCTGTCGTGAGCATGATGCAGAAGGTAGTCACAGCTCAGTGAAGATGATGTGGTCTTCTACGTAGCATCGGGGAAGATCTAGCCGAGGAGGAAGAACCACCAAGACGGGCTGGGCATACCTTCTTCTCCACCTTCTTTCTCTTCTCGGCCTCCTTGCTCACAGAAAGATGTGTGGGTGGCTTGACAATGGCGTGAAGATGGTGGAGTGGTGGTGGTGTGGAGGGGGGACTGATCCTTTGCTTAGGCAGCCTCTCGGCATCCTGGAATCGATGCCCAAATGAGGACCCTTGAGGTTCTATTTATAGGCTCAAGTTGGGTCCTCACGTTTTTGCTGTGAACTCCTTCCAAATGGTTTGGAGTAAGGTGCCTCCAACCGGTCTTCATCCAAATGGTCTTAGAGACTGTTTGATGGCCAAACAGTCTTGTGTCTTTGTCCAAATGGTCTTGAGGACTGATGGCCTCCAAACGGTCTTTGGCAAATGATCTTGCTCTCAATCGGTCTTCACCTAAGTGTCCAAATGGTGTTGAGGACCGATGGGATCCGATTGGTCTTAACTCCAAATGGTCTTGGAGACCGTTGAGGCTTGCACGGTCTTGCTGACATCCAAACGGCCTTGGCTTCTATCGGTTTGCTACATCCAAACGGTCTTGAAGACCGATTGGTTTTTCACCCCAAACGGTTTGGGTCTCTGGCGTTCTTCTCCTCCAAACAGTCTTGCGGTCGTGTGCCGCCAAACGGTCTTGAGGATCGTCGGTTCCCAAATGGTCTTCAGCGTCCAAATGGTTTGGAGATGCAAATGGTCTTAAAGACCAATGGATTCCAAACGGTCTTCATCGTCCAAACGGTCTTGAGCATCTGATCGGTCCTTGGTCCAAACGGTTTTGAAACTATTAGGCGTCATACGGTCATGAACCGTTTAGGTGAATGTCTAGGACCGAGAGGTCAAAATCGAATGGGCAGAATGCCAGGGCAGATTGTTTGGTACAAAATGATCGATCAAGACCGAATAGGCAAAACTGTTTGGTCTAGACTGATTGGTAAAGACCAAGGTTGAGAGCATGTTGAGTGAATTCCATATGATGGTTGAACCTCATCAAGACCTACACAAAATCAATATAAATCTAGTTAATAATCTTGATAATTGAGTCGGTTGAGAAATCTTGCATTTTGTGAGATTTAGGAGATGAAATTGAAAGTATTGAATCGAATTGGTCCCAAAAAGGCGACTGAAAATCATGATGAATAGAGATTCATCATATGTGCATACTAAATAGGAAACTGAGTAATATATGGAATCAAGGACATCAAATACAAAAGGCTTCCCATAGAAATGATAAGGACCATGCAAATGGGTATCAAGAGAAAAGGAATTGAAATCATATGATAACAAAAGAATACTTGCCATTAATAAAACATAAAGATTGTGCCACACAAGCACATGTAAAGAATTAGGGCACATGCCCCATATCATCAATCTGTGTGCATGTGAGATAAACATAGCCCTAGAACAATATAAACATAAAGGCAACCAAGTCTCATAAACTTGAAACCTGATAGAGAAAGGAATACTACCAATATCTCAAATATATAAAACATGGGCCAAGAATCACACATCTTACCCTAGGTATGAGGTTTCTTTCCATCCCAAAACAGCAGGAAATATCACATCTGCTTGGCAAGAAATAACGCATCTGTCATAAAAACCAATGCAATTACACTACTCTAGTGCTACGAAATCACATAGCATGTTAAATGTAGAGGCAAGTAGAAAGTACAGTATATATATATATATATATATATATATATATATATATATATATATATATATATGGGCCCATCTTTATTACCCACACGAGTAGCTACCCGCCCACCCTTCCGATCACTTTTTTCAAAAAACAAATTTTGAAATTGTAGAGGACTATTTTGTCTAGCTCCCCAAAAAAATTTATCCAAAAATAATATGATTTGCCCCTCCAAAATAAAAAAACTCGTCCTTATATATATTTGCTATACATTTTGTACAGAGTTACTTATTTGGCCAGTAGAGTTACGTTTTTGACACCGTAGTTACTTTTTTTACAGCAGAGTTACTTTCTTAGCCAGGAGAGTTACTTTTTTACCTGTCGGGTAGCAAAAATCCAGGCTACCCGCACGGGCAATGAATGAACACCCTATATATATATATATATATATATATATATATATATATATATATATATATATATATATATATATATATACATATATATATGGGCCCATCTTTATTGCCCGCGCGGGTTGCTACCCGCCCACTCTTTCGACCACTTTATCTCAAAAAAAAATTCCACAATTGTAGAGGACTATTTTGTCTATCTCTCCAAAAACATTTAGCTAAAAATAATATCATTTGCCCCTCCAAAATAAAAAAATTCGTCCTTATATATATCTATTGTATATTTTGTACAGAGTTACTTTTTTGACCAGCAGAGTTACTTTTTTGACACCATAGTTACTTTTTTTTTACAGCAGAGTTACTTTCTTAGCCAGGAGAGTTACTTTTTTGGCTGCAGGGTAGCGAAAATCCAGGCTACCCGTAGGGGCAATGAATGAACGCCCTATATATATATATATATATATATATATATATATATATATATATATATATATATATATGTAAACTAGTCACCACATAAGTGACCAACGTATGCATCCAGCTCATAAGTCAACCAAAGACATCACATGTCATCTTTTAGTGTTCCATCATGAACAAAGCATAAGTTAAGAGTTTAGAAGAATATCCATGATCACATGATCAATATCAAATAAGGTAGTTCACATGAACCATGATTTTCAAAAGAAAAGACATTGTGTATAGGCTAATTTCCATAGGACAAAGAGAAAGAATAAGCATAGGTGAATTTCTCACCATAGAAGAATAGGGGATACATCATACCTCAACTTCCAAGTCTAAACAGTCCAAGTCAATCCTAGATCCGCCTAGGCTTCCAAAGAACCTGTAGGGAAGGTGGATAGGTCTAATAAGTAAGGTTCCCAAGCTTAGAGAGGTTGGTTTCTCCAACAAAGCTCCGATCTCGAGCAAGAAGCACCTTCTCCACTTTATAGGTCAAAAACCCTAACTGAAGAACATGGAGATGCGGTGTTTATGGGTTCTAGGTGGGGTTTCACCATCTGACCTGGAGGAAGGTGGAAGGAAGACTAACAACATGAAAATAGGGAAGGAAAGGAGGATACTTACTAGTTTTGGTCAAAATCACCAAGGAGGAGCTTAAGAAATCCTAAATAGAGAAATTTGGAACCCTAGGAGCCTTCTTCACCAAGGTAGGCACCTCCTTTTTTCCTTGGGATAGCACCTTTGTGGCAAAATAGAATAGGAATGATGCTCTAAGCTAGATGAAATAAAGGAGAGCAAGAGTTTTCAAATTGAGAGTTGGGTAGGGGTAGATATGGATATATAAAGAAAAAGGTCAAGTATGAGGTGTCTATGAGACTTTCCATGTGTCATGTATAAGGGTGTCGATGGACATGCAAGCCTTTATGGATAAGGAAGAATTTAAGCACGAGGTGTCCATGAAGCTTTCCATGTGTCCTTAGCCTAGGGATTTCATGGCCATGTAAGAGGACAACTCATAGAGGATTCTTGAATATCAAATGTCAGTTTCTAGACACTTATAGACCATCCCAACTGACCTCCAAACTACCAAAATATGTGTATAATATGGATGTTGTACTTATTGGTAAAATTCCTATTGCCAGATACAAGCTATTATGCCCCACTTTTCCTTGTACACTACTTAGATGATGTAACTGCAGTAGGGAAGTTAAATTGGGCTAAGTTAGTCCATAGTCACATCTTCAAGAGGATGAAGGAATTAAGTGAGAATCTAAAAAGGAGGAAAAGAGAGGAAAGTAGTAGAAGCACATTCTACACAACAGGATGTGTCATATGCTTGAGTGTAAGTAACTTGTTTATTCTTTTCTTATTTCATTGAACTACTCTATATGAAGATCTAAATTCTAAATTGAACTTTTCATATCCATTCAGGTCTGGGCTTATGAAATTAAAAGAGTAGCAAAGACAAGGATAAAGAAATGGGCTGCTCATGTTAAGAAGATATAGGATCTAAGAAATTTAGAGGCTGGAAATGTAAGATTGAATGTTATTGAAGAGAATCACTATCTAAATTCATATAAGATATATAAGATACACATGATGCATTATTGACTTTATAATGTTTGACGAGCACATGTTTTGACAAAGTTAAAGAAGGATAACATGGATAACTGGGAAGCTGCAAAGAGAGTAAAAGAATTGTCATTTTACCTTGCAACAAATTGTGCAAAGAGTAAACAAATGACTAATAGGGTAGTTACATCAGTTGACAGGAGCAGGAAAGTGACAGATAGCTTGGAGAAGAGAGTTTGAGTTTTTTAGAACGAACTAAGAATGCAGAAGCAGATCTACAGTTAATTAACCGTTGAAGCTTTTTCTTCTTTAAGAGAAGAAAATGATAGATTGAGAAAAAGACTGTTAGAAATAGAATATGAAAATAAAAGATTGAATAATGGGAATGAAAATGAAAGGCATATAGAAGTTACAGATACATCACCTCCCAAATTCATTGCAAATGATAGGTCAGATTCGATAGAAAATGAACTTATAAAGAGGACACAAGAACTAAGAAAGAAGCTACTGGAAATAGACCAAGGAGAATGCATTTTGAAGAGGCTGTAGATGGGAACTGACGCATCCATAACTAAATCCACAAGCAAGAATGAAGAAATGGAAGAAGAACCAAGATCAAGAAAACTACTTTTGAGGAGAAAAGTGGTTGAGAAATAGCATATACAATGAAGAAGATTCATGTACATTGTTTGAAGATGATCAGACTGGATTAGAAATTCTAACAAAAAAAGAGAAAGATTAGATAGAAAAGATAACAATGAATGTAGAAATTGAAGCTTAACCAAAATAATTAGAGACAAATGAAAACGAAAAAGATGCTGAAATAACTTCAGAAAAAATTAAGAAGAAAACACAAAAAGTGATGAGAAAGAGGAAGAGGAATATGAAGACATGGTAGCATAGAGGAAAACATAAAAATTGTAAGACATGCACTGGTACTGGTAAACAATGGAAGAAAATATCTAAACTTTTATGTATCTTTTAGATAAGTAACTAACATACGTTATACTTCAAAAATAGTAAAAGAGTTCAACATTCATAGGGTTTGAGCACTTTAAAACAAAAGAACTGAAAGAGGATGTAGATGAATTCATTCAGAATATAAATGAAGTGTAAGGAGTTACTTTTTTGTACTCACAGACTAAACATTTGTTACACAATAGCCATTATAATTATTTTTTAGATGTGTACCAATAACATAGTCATCGACTATAATATCTACTTGTTAGAGACAATAGATACATTCCTTGCTTAGAAGTTGCTCAATTTATAAATTGTATCTGATGTCTTTAGAATATAACTTTTGGAAAACAAAAAAATGTGCAGGTCTAGAAGAGAATGGAGATTTGGAGAAGATACATCGTACACGAGAAATGATCTATCAATAGTACTATTCAAAGAGAAAATGATGCAGTCACCTGTAAGAATTGAAGTCTTAAGTATTTACCACCATATTATGGATTGCTAACTTAAGAGTCTGGATTTTTAGGTTATGGATTGCTTTGTTCAAATGCTGAAAGAAACGACAAGAAAAAAAAGGCATTGTCGTGGCATTGTTTGAGCACTTATGTGCCGGTAAGAGAAATCACTATCATACTAGATTAGAGCAATCTACCACGATACAATAAAGGTTATAACAATGTAATTTGGAATGTTTTTTTTGTATAAAAAGCTAAACATGATGGTGGGTATCATTACAATAAGACATGCTATTACCTCTATTTAATGTACCTGACCTCGAATTTTTCACAATGGATTCAGTGTTTACAATATTGAACAACGACAATCACTGGCACTTTCTTGATGCAAGTTTTAGAGATGGGATGCATAGATCTTACATCTGAATGTCTGGGAAGTCCAGTTCTAATAAAGAAGTCATTAGATGGGTAAGAAAAGTCGACCATTGTTTAAGTAACTTTTGAATGAAAATGGTGTTGGTTACAATGTACTTAACAATATTCAGTTTTGCATGCAGGTGGGATTTGTTCATGAGTTCTTTAGGAGTGTGCCATAGTGTGGAAGTCAAATGTCTCGATGGAGAATAGAGTACCCTAAATGCCCCCAACAAGAAGATGATGGTGTTGATTGTGGAGTGTACTTTATGAAGTATCTTGAATGCTTGGTGAATGGAAAAGAAATGAACTTCAAAATTAAAGACATCCATGCAATTAGGACAGAGATCATCCAAGGAATGATGAAGAGGGGAAGACTGTAGCCAGAAAAAGAACCTACTCAAGATCATGAAGAGTCAAAAGAAGGATTATGTGATAATAAGAATGAAGACAAGTTCAATGATGTTATACCAAGCTTTAATACATTGCTTCTATCAGATTAAGTACAACTTTTGAAAAACAATGTAGTAAAACAATGATATTTTGAGATGATGCTTGAAAAAATGTGTATGTAAACTGTGGAAAATATAGTTTGAGTCTGAAGTATGTTTTGGGTTGAATAAAAAATTACAGTTGGAGTTGGGAGAGTACAAAAGTTCTATGGGTTTATGTCTATGCAGATATTATGGTTCTAGTTACAGTAAAATGTATGGGTTTGATGCTTTTTGTATGAAGTTTGAACCTATTAGTTTGTTGTTCATTGGATGGTATTCTAACTTTATCTAGTTGGTGTAAATATGGAAAAGAATTATTGTGTATTCCATGTTGTATCACAAGTCATATATATGAAGACAATGATTGTGATCAGCTTCAGTAGGTTCTCATTCCATCTAATAAATAACTCTCTGAACTAAAGAGTAGATACATGAAACATAAAGTAACTACTTGAATAGAAAAGTAACTATGAGAACAGTAGAGTAATAATCTTAACGGAAAAGTAATTCTATGTACTATAGATTAATAAACTAACATATAAAGTAATTATTCATCGAAAAAGTAACAAAAGATTCTGAAATGTATATACTAAGGAATTCTTAATAAGTATGCAATTATTTGAACATAAGGTTTAACATTTTTTGTGATATAGAGGCTAAAATAACAAAGTATGATCGTTCCAGATATAGATTGACTATATGAACTAAAAAGTAACTATGTCAACTTAAAGTAACAACATGATGTACCAAGTAACTATATCAAACTGAAAGTAACATTTTGAACGAAAGCATATTTGTTGGACATTATTAAGTAAAATTGGGTATGCAGGAGTAACGTAGAGTTTTACAATGTAAAGAAAAGTAATTCTTTCTCTATTCAAAATGGTCGTGTTCAATTAGTACGGTCCTTCTATGTGTCTGAGCTATATATCTGAGAATGATGATTTCCATTATGATCAACATGTTCATAAGGTTCAACACATTCTTGTGACTGTTGTTGAATAACAAAGTATGATTATTCTAGCTATAAAGTAACAATGTGAGCAAAAATGTAAATATGGAAACTAAAAAGTAACACTTTGAATAAAAAAGTAAATGTATCATGTAAGATGTAACTTATTGAACTGGAAAATAACTCAACAATCTGAAGGATAACTATGTAAATTACAATGTAACAATTGGACGTATTTGTTAAGTTTGGGTCCACAAATGTAAGAAATAGTTACAGAAAGTAACAACAAGCCGTTCTTGATAAAAATGTAACTATATGAAGAAAAGATTACACAATTATTGTGTTACAGTTGCTAAATAACAAAGTGTCATATTTCAATTTTTTTATCATTAAGTGTGCCTCTTTATTCATAATCAAAAGAACAACATATACAAGTAGAGCAGTTTGTATCAAAATTGTAAAGGAAGAAAACCTATCTATGTAAGGAAAGCTAGCTATGCAAAGCAAAGTAATATGTGATAGACTTGTGCCAAACTAACTTAGGCTCAGGCTTCGTATCTTCAAAATGAGTGAGGTTTCTCATAATCCAGAGATGGTAAGGGATAAGTAAACCCAACTTCTTTTCTTTTGAAGCTCTGAGGTTTATCAAGACACTCACACTTTTAGGGATTGTTGATAGCTGGTGTTTTGCATATTGCCATACTTTCTTTGAGAAGTTGCAGACCCACAAGACTTGGGATTCATCTTCAACAACTTGTCTGCATAGTTGGCATCTAGATGCGAGGAGAATCCCCCTAGACTATAGGAATTTCTCAGTGATGAGCTTATCTTAAAACATATTCCAACTAAAGAGCTTCATTCTATTAGGTAGCTTTAGTTTCCATAGCCATCTTGCCCAGTAAGTCTCAATGCTCGGTAAATCTACAAAGATTCTGGGCACCTTTGAGGGAGTAAGAATCTAAACCATCAAGGTAGCAGAGATCTTCAGAATTAATATTGATATCTTCATAGATTTTGGATATAGCCTTCGTTCCTCTAAATGGAGGTATCTTCCAAGTACCTGCGCAGATCAGGGAGTTGACGTTCAATTTAGGGGTGAATCCTAATCTTAGTTTGAGCCCTTCACCAATATGAGATTAAAGGAAGGTCCCATTCACCCAGGGATCTAGCCAGATCGAGATAGAACTTCCATCTCCAATTCTAAATCGCATTAATGGAATCAATTTGTCTCTATGTCTAAGGATGGCTCTCCACATCCAATTGTCACCAGATTTAGATCTGCATCACCACATAATGTCCTTCTTTAGATTAACACTATGGTTCCATTTCACCCAAATATTATTTTTGTTGTTACCTATGTCCCATACTAATCGAGTAAGTCTTTCCTGACTCCATTCCTCAATTCTTCTAATACCCAGTCTGCCTTCAACTTTGGGTTTGCAAATTTTATCCCACGAGATTGTATGGTAGTGGTTTGTTCCTTCAAGATCACCCTAAAGGAAGTCTCTACATAGTTTATCAATCTCCTACATTGTGCTTTTAGGAAGAGGGAAGTTTCTTGTCTAGAAAAGGTGATAGGAAGACAGGGTGGAGGTAATGAGCTCCAACCTCCAGTCATGCTTAAAAGCTTTATTTTCCACAAATCCAACTTTGCTTTAATTTTGTCCACCAGGGGAGAAAACATTCTTTTAGTGAGTCTACCCAAGAACAAAGGCAAACCCGTGTATCAAACATGCTTTTGATTCATTGCAACTCCAATAGACCTACCAATATCAACAAGAGTTGGAGCACTCAGAAAAAGTTGAATCTTTGAAGGATTGAGTTCTCATCCAGAGCATCTACTGAATTCTTTCATATACTCCTTAATACTAGCAACATCATGTTCTATTGCTTGAGAAAATATAAGGAGGTCATCATCAAAAAGTATATGGGAAATCTATGTGCCTTTAGCTTTCAGGGGGGTGAACTTCTTTTCATGCACAACTTCATTGATGATAGTAGTGAGTCCTTCCATACCTATAACAAAAAGGTATGGGGCAATAGGGTCCCTTGTCTAATGCCTCTTGAAGCTTGTATAAGATTCGAGGAAGCTCCATTGACCAACACTTGGAAGGATGCAGAGAACATGCATTCTTTTATCCAATGCAACCAACAAGGAGGGAACTCCATTGCTTCCATTATATCCAGGATGTAGTTCTTAACGATAGTGTCATAAGCTTTACTGAGATCTGCTTTCAGACATAACTTATTATGTTTACTGTGATTGAAATCATTGATCACTTCAATTGCTAGCAGAATCACGTCTGAAATGCGACAATCGTTCACAAAAGTTGACTGATTTAAGCTGATGATATTTGGTATTACATCCCTTAGGCGATTTGACAAAATTTTAGAAATGATTTTTGAAACAAAAGTGAAGAGGGAGATCGGTCTCCATTCATTGATCAATTCAAGTTGCTTAACTTTAGGAATAAGTGAGAGGTAGGTTTTGTTGGTCTCCTTTAGAAGTCTCCCCTTCAAGAAGAAGTCTTTCATAGCTCTAGAGGCATCACTTCCAACTATATCCTAGGTACTCTTTAAGAAATGAGCATTGAACCAATCAGGGCCCGACAATTTATTATCATTAGCTACCTTTACAATTTTATAAATCTCTTCATCTAATACCATCTTGCACATATCTATCTTTTGAGATCTTCTGTAATTTTACTTATGTTTCACCAAGCGTGTTTTACTCTAGTTCTGGTTGCGTTGAATAGATTTTTGTAATGGCTAGTGAATCTTTGTTTGATCGGTTCATCTCCATGAATTTTAACACCGTCAACAAGGATTGATTTGATCTGATTTCTGGCTCTCATCATCTTCATTGATGCATAGAAGAACTTGGAGTTAATATCTCCCTACTTCAGACAGAGAATTCTTGATTTTTGGCGAATGATCAACTCTTCAATGCTTCTTTCTTTTAGAGAATCTTCTTTTTTGGATCAAGTGATCTCCCACAGAAGATCATTTATAGGGTCTTGGTCAGAGAGTGCCTCAGCATTGAGTGCATCCCATTCCTTGTTTTTTACAAAATCAGAGAGGTCTCTAGTCTACTCCCATTTTCAAGTTTGCAAGGCTCTTTTTATAGTTCTTAGTTTTTGGTAAACAATATACATTGGACAACCATTTGTAGTTAGTGTCCAGGCTTTAGCCACAATATCTGTGAAACCCGTTAAATCTACCTAGGCGTTGAAGTATCTAATTAGATACTTTTGGGATTGTTTCTTCTCATCTAGATGTAGCACTTGGTTGTGGTGATTACTATAGATCATTGGCATCACTTCGAGCCACATATGAGGTAAATAACTAAGCAGTTGTAATTGAAAGAATGTTCTGTCTATTTTGGACCAAGTGTTATTCAGTCTGATTTATTGATTGTTCCATGTATAGAAGGGACCTTTCACATAAACTCCACTACATCAATGTCAGCTATGATTTGGTTGAACTCCAACATATATCTATCATACATAGTCGATCTGCCAAGTCTTTCAGTTGAAGATCTAACAACATTGAAATCACCTAGTATGGACCAAGGTGATTTCAATTGTGTCTTGATGTATCTCAGGTCCTCCCAGAGGTTGCTTCTTCTTGCCTCATCATTTTCTGTGTAGACTGATTTCAAAGTCTTTACCTTCATAGTGGAGATTGAAATGAAGGCATTGTCTTGATTGGTGTATCAGGGTGATCTTGTAGTCATTTTTCTCCCCAATAACAACTAGTATGAGCTTGTTACAACTAGCATCATTTGCAATCCATTGACTATTTGACCAACTTTTTTTGAGTAGCTTGAACGCTTTGTTTCTTTTGAATTTAACTTCCATTAGAGGAGGAATATCTGCATTTTCTCTCGTATACTATGCCCGTCTCCCACCATTACAACTGTTGATGTTTCTTGGTTTTCTAGAGATTGAAACTGGTTGCCTGATTTTTCTCTATTCTTTAGATTCTGACTACGGGTGTTTCTCTTCCCCTGAGGATTGGATATTTTCTTAGGTCGGGAGAAGCCTTCTTCCTCATGTTGTTCTACAGTCTATTGGGCATTCTGTTGATCAGGTTTTGGCTTGCTTTGGGTAGTTTCAAGGATCTCTTGCGACTGAGGTTCTACTTCCGTTGTTGTAGTCTTCAGTTGGGATGTCACTACAGGTTTACACAACACTTTATCATCACTAAAGGCACCACAGTGAGGGTATCATTCCGGCCTCCACTCGTACTCCACTTGTACTTCATACGGGTGTCTTTTGTCTGTATGTAGTTTGACAGTAGTGGGAAATGTAGACAAAGCAGCCATAAGTACATTCACCCTAGTATAGTCTACCCTAACCCTCACCTTTGTTTGCCTATCCAAACATTGGGGTTTGCCCAAGAACAAAGTGATTCTAGCAATCATCAGTTTGCTCCAGATTTCAAGGAGTAGATTGTGTACCTTAAGCCGGTCTGGAATCAAAACATATTTCTCCTACTCGAGAGGTTCTCCTTTTCCCAAGTCTTCAATATCATAGGTTTCCCTTTAACGATCCAAGGCCCTCCCTCAATGGCATTGTTCATATCCTATTCTAATCAGAATTTGATGATGAAACTGCCATTGTTCTGTCCCATCACCTCCAGAGCACCTGTCGGCTTCCAGATTCGGATGAGATGGTCTTATAGGGTAGGAATGTGAGGTTGAAACCCTGTAATGTAACTGGCAGTTGTGTTTCTCCATAGAGTTGTGTTTTCATCGACCTCTGCCTGAGGGATGATTATGGTATCATTGTCGAGGGTGAGATTTGTTACTGAGATCCTAGTGTTGATGTCGCCAACTGGTGCTTTGCAGACATTGGACCACTCCTTTGTTGCATCCAAGACCTTTACCAGATCACCTCTGGGGCATGAAGGTCGACCTCCTTGCTAGTATGGGGTTGTCTCCCTCCACGTTCACCTCCAGAGTGTGTGGACATTAGGTCTAATCAAAGCCTTTTCTGTCATATTTCTATTTATAAAGTAAATCTTTGAATATTTAAGTAACTATATGAACTAAAAAGTAACACGAACAACTCAAGTGTAACAGGTGGACCCATAACGTATTGTGTTGACACAAAGAGTAACTATATGGTACAAAAAGAGTAAAATTTTGACATGAAAATAAGTTTATGATTGAACTGTAATAGAATTAGCTTGATCTTGAGTAAGGACTAGTTTGTAGGAAGAAGGATTTCTCAAATCTGATACTAAATATAGGGAATAGAAAAAATGAATTCACAAATGTGATATGTAACAGAAAATGGAAGAACATATCACATGCCCACCAAATATTGAATAATATTTAACATATATTTGAATTTGATACATATGCGACTCCATAGAAAAGAGTAACAATAAAACTGAAGTGTAATCAAATGTGAATTACAACTGTCATAAAGTAAATCTGAACCATTACATTTACAACAAATTTTGACATGACTCACACACTAAACAGTTGGATAACATTACACTAAAACAACTCAATAATCAACTCTAACAACATAAGTAGCAGTAGATCTGTATCATGAAGCCAACATCAGAAGAAACATTAGCAGTAACAATATAGTGGAGATCATTATAGATCAGCCAAGAAAAGTAACATATCAATCAGGAACACCACAATCCAGAAAAGTAACTTTGTGAATAGAAGAGTAAACATGAGAACAGAAAAATAACTATGTGAACTAAAAAGTAATTGTGTATTCTAGAAAGTGATTATTGGACGTATAAAGTAACTCTGGATCAAAAAATTAACAAAAGGTTCTAAAATGTGACTACAAAGGAACACCTAAAGATGAACTACTACAATAATACCAACCACAACTTTCAAGAAAGAACATGCTCAGTTCCCACACATAAACAAAACAAAAAGAAAGTTAAAACAACAACTATGTAGATTTGCAAAATATATTTTCTTAGTAGGTAACACATACACTGATTTCTTTGAAGGATAGTTTCTTATATCATGGTTGACACCATATTGTTAGAAACTTTTACACTATCTCGTTTTAGACTGAGAAATTTCAATTCCAGATTTATACTGCACATCAGTCGCTCTAGGTCTTCCTTTAGTTTTGGAAATACTAGAAATGTTGACCTTGACAACAACAACAGAAGCATATTAGAACTAGTTATGACAACATCAGTAACATCTAATTTTGACAAATCCTTCTTCAAAGCAAGGAGCTATCATGACAAATATCTATAGCATTGTTCCTGCAAGCTATGTTCGCAACTAAATTGCAAGCAGAAACCAGCTGAATTATACTTCTAGTGGATGAATGCATAACAGATACTTTGCCAAAAACCAAAGGGTGATCTCTATATCCCTTGATCTCTATATATATATATGCTCAGGAAGAGTGCAAAAATCATGAATCTTTAGATAAGCAAGAATGTGCCTACATGGAATTCCTTTGAATTCTAACATGAAATAATTACAACATATCATATCAATAGATGAATCTTTCTTCAAAACACGAGGACAACTAGAACCATCAACATGATAGACCTCAAACACATCTTCATCAGAAGTATCCTTCACGTTATACACCATACTTTGATGAATTTCAGACTGAAAGATCTTCAAAATAGACTTGGTGTATATAATTTTCTCCTTCAAAGGCCATAATGAAGCCAAGGGTATATTGTTGTACTTGTCGTCAAAATCCTTGAAATTTTCTATCTCCCGCACATGAGAATAATCAATCTCCAAGCTATAAACAAGTTCAAAGAGTATTTTTCTACTATTGACATGTCTTTTAATGAATGTGCTAAGGCTCTCACTTATTTGGGTTGTCCTCATGCCAGCAATGAAAGAATCATGCATAAAACATGGCACCCATTGCCACCGCTTGGCATACACATCACAAAACTAGCTAATGGACAATAAGACATTCACTTCAACTATAGAACTCCATCTGTCTTGAAAATTGTCTGTATCATCTACATTCCAGACACAATCATTCAAAACACTAATGATCTGATCCTTGTTAGGTACTCCACCAAGTTTATAGGGCGCCATGTACAAAAATGGTGATTACATGATGGAAAAGGAGTAATATTTGCAACATTCATTGCTGGGTCGCGATCAATTATGATGGAGACCGACTCTTTGGCAAAACACAATAAATATTGATTGAAAACCCATAGAAATGACTCATACTTCTCATTTGACAACAAGGCTGAAGCAAATAACACTATTTTGTAATGGTTATCAACACTACAAAACATTCCAAAACCCATTGAATACTTATTGGTACGATAAGTGGTATCAAATACAATGGCATCACCAAAGAGCACACAGTCATCAATAGAAACCAAATCAGACAAAAAAAATGTCTCAAGCAACCATCATAATATTTTTGATACGTATAAATGAATTTAGAATCCAAGACTTTGAAGCTTGCAAAATGATCTAACACCATATCGATATCATATTTAGATGACTCCTTTCTCTAGCTAATGAGGTGTCCATGAGGTTGTCTACATGTAAATGTCAACTTTTCATAACCACCAGACTCAGTTGATATTAATGCAAGTTGTTGGGAGACATGAATGTTTGCTTGACTCATAGAAGAAAGAATCGCTTTTTGAGTTTCATCAAGAGAAGAATTACACTTCAAGTAGCGCAAGTGAGCGTCATCGACAAGATCGTGATTGTGTTCATCAACAAAAGTAGTAACAACCCTTTTAGAAGAGGACTTGTCTAGTGTAAATCGGACCATGGCTTTTCACCCACACCTTTTCAGAGAACGCTTATGCTTCTTGGACAACTTCTCATGTAGATCGCCAACTTCATCACAAATAGGGCTCAAAAGACCTTTCGATCTCTTAGAATGACTAATATGACCTTGCTTATCACAAACCAAATATTTAGCAATAAAAATCTTAGTACCTCATTCATAATGACTGTCATCTTTTCTAACATTAAACCCACTCATACCAGCATATCTAGAGTAAAAAGAAATACCATCATCTAAACATTCGAATTCAAGTCCAATTCTAGATATATCATCTAAGGACATAATATCAACGTCCCAGATGAATAAGACTAAACATTATCATCATCACAGTAAATCATATCATTATTAGCATCAATATCAAGACTATAATCCATAACAGTAATAGCCTATAGGAAAACTTGCATAAAAACAATGCATAAATGATTGATAAATAGACATACGAAAATCCATTTTAGAAAAGGATGACTATTGTTGGAATGAAATAGATAGAAAAGACACCCATTTCATGTACATACTCATCCAACTACATTTTATTATAAATTCATTTCAGACAATAGAAAAATAACGAATTCAGTAAGTACCTATATGTAGTACAACAATTAATTAGAACAACTATATTACAGTTACTAATCATATTTAGTAGTATTTTAGTGAAATGTGTCCCATGTGTATAAACCACTAGAAAGTATATATCTCAACATCACTGCATATTTAAAAATGATTCCAACAAGGACAAGTAACAACAACATCTAGAAAGTAACTATCTAAACTTTAAATTCACAGAGTGAAAAAACAAAGTAACTATTTAATAAATAAAGTAACTATTGGTAAACAAAGGTAAGGTGTGTTACATAAAGTAACTCCAATGAAAGAAAAGTAAATATTAAAATTAATTGTTTGATTTTGATATCTAACTATGCATCAAGTTTTATTGAAGCTCTGACAGAGTGAACGATAGTCGAGATGAATAAATAGAATTGTCTTCAGATGAAGAAAAGAAAAGACGGAAATTCAAGAAGAAGCTAGATAGAAAAAATGTGTGTGAATGAAACAAGATAAGAAGGAGAACCTGATCCCCAAATAGGTTCATAGTCCATCACCTATAGGTAGAAGGTCTAGGAGAGGAATGGGATGCTTATTACATGGTTATCACCCGAACATCGTCATCATCATCAGTGTTTGCAATCTAGGCCACCTGCTCATCGTCCCACCACCAAAAAAATTTCCTCCACCTAGAAATCAAGGATGTAGGAAATTAGGGATCTTCAATCTATTTGAGGGCAAAAATCATCATCGACATCATCAATGTTCGCCATCTTCAGATGTGGGAAATCATGGATGGAAGTCCTCAACCTGTTCAAGAAGATGACAAAATCAAAGGAAGTGGGAGAAGAAAGAAAGGAAGCACGAGTCGAATAGAAGGAAGCGAGAACCAATATTTATGAAAATGCCACTGTGTCTTTAAAAACGGGTATCGTAGCTACAGTACTCGTTTGGGTTTTAAATGAACAACCTATATATACACACATATATATGTATATATATGCATATATATAGATATAGATATAGATATAGATATAGATATGGGCGTTCATTCAATGCCCGTGCGGGTAGACTGGAATTGGCTGCCCGTCATCCAAAAAAAATTACTATTTGGCCAGAAAAGTAACTCTATGAACAAAAAAGTAACTATACAACTAAAAAAGTAAATCTGGGAAAAATACACAACATATATATATATGTGTGTGTGTGTGTGTAATTTTATTTTTGAATCTGTTGTTGCAAATGTAACTATGTATGCATTAAAAGTAACATTTTGCAAGGTAAAGTAACCATGTACCTGTTTAAAGTAAGAAACTCCAAAAAAATTAGCTAAAATAGGGGGCAGGTATATATATAATTGTATTTTTTAATCTGTTTTTGCAAATGTAACTATCTATGCATTAAAAGTAGCAGTTTGCAAGGTAAAGTAACCATCTACCTGTCTAAAGTAAGAAACTCTAGAAAAAGTAGCTAAAATATGGAGCGGGTAGCTACCCACATGGGTATTAAATACATGCCCTATATATGTATATATACATACACATTCATATATTTTGTATATTTATGGGAATATTTTTAGTACTCGTGTGGGTAGCTAACTACTCTAGAAATAGTTAATTTTTTTGAATTTTTTTACCTTAAATGTGTAAGGGATTACATTTCCATCTAATAAGTCACAATGCATGCATAGTAGTTACCTTTGTAATATACATACAATTACATATTTATT